>JAAGEH010000013.1:3503491-3547535 GCA_011751065.1 Lasiurus cinereus
CTGTGTTAACTCTTTCCCGGCCCGATCCTGATTTTTGCAACCTTACACTACTTCACACTTCCTACCCTTTGTTGTGGCATTAGCAGAGTTCAGTCTAGTGGTGGTATTGTTGTGCCCAGAGTTCGGGATCCCCAATAATCCACCACTAAGGAGCCTTTTCCGATGCAAAAGCAGAGTCTTTATTCAAACCCGGGTTTGGCTCTCAGCCTCTTTCCGGTGCAGCAGCGAGGCGAGAGAGCGAACTGGGCGGGAACAATGAGTTTTATGGGGTAGGATAATTAGGGGGTTTAGGAAAGTGATGAGGGTTACAGAGATTGGTCACTTGAATTGGGGTCTTTCTGTGGTTTAGCCTTATTAGGACCCTCGCTGTGTTCCTGGAGCTTCATTGGTCCATTTGGGTGGGGGTCGGGGAAGTTAAGTCATTGCTGGCACACCTGTGGCCACTCCCAGAAAATGGAGGGGGTTTAGGCAGGGGTCCCAGCCCTATAGGACAAGATGGAGGGGAGTTCATTTCCTTTCATTATCTGCCTTTCCCGGTTAAAAGTCTCCTCTTCCGCTAGTCTTCAGTTGGTAATTCAGGGTGAATGTTCCCGAATTTATTTTTATTTGCTGTTTGGTTCTCAGAGGAGGTGCAAGAAAGATCCACTTATTTTGCTGCCATCTTGAAAACCATCTCTCCTTTTCTTGAGGGGAACATTTATTCTCCTTTAAGCACCACGCTGAGTAATTTAACTTTGTTACTATATAAAAAAACAAAACATTGAAACCTATAAAGATTTTTGTGAGTTTATTTGAGCCAAACTGTTGACATATGTCAGGAAGCAGAACCTCAAGGAATTGAGATAATGCTCCAAAGAATGGGGGGTTACATTTGTATTTATACATTGTGATCAAAGAAGAGACATAGGTGGGTTACATGAAATTCATTGGTGATGGGTTTAAGGAGGTGGGATAAAGCAAATCAGTGGGAAACCCCTGGATAAAAAGTAAAATGATGGACACATACTTAGGTGGGTGTGGGAACAATTAACATGATAATGAAGGAATTTGTGGCATCTGTCCTGGTGCCCACCACATTTGGTTGCGCCCCAGAGGCTCCAGAAAAAGAGAAGTTACAAGTTACCCAGACACTTCAAGGATATGTTATTATAGAAGCAAAAAGACAGATAGGCTCAGTTAAGGTAAAGGTTGACCTTGTCAGTGAAGATACTGGCCTAGGCTGTAACTGCCCACCATAACTGCGTTTAGTTAAAGTTTAATTTCAGACCATCCTTTGTAGTTACTTTAGGTCTCTGAGTTTGCAAGACTGTTATGCAGGCCTCCCCTGAGCTCGTCAGGTCAGCATGTGGCCCCTTTCGTCCACAACTTGATCATCTAATTTTATCCTCTCAAAAAGCTCATATAAAGTGGATTCTTTTATAACCCCTACTTTTCAAATGAGAAACAGGAAGCTTAAAAGTTGCCCAAGAATACATAGCTTGAAAGAACTTATATCCACCTCCAAAGAGCCCATTCTCCTAGCACCGTGCCATAGAGTGCTTTAATTATAGTTGTTTCTATAAAATTTTTAAAAACTCATAATAAGCTTTCATTATTTTTAACCTAATAAAACTTTAGCGATTTTAGTCAATTTTGCTGCTTTATTTTCAGGGGAAAATATTTTGCAAATTTATAAATGAGCTGATTTATTTTCATGCTATACAAAATAATCATCTTAATCCTTCTCATATATAATAATAACAAGTATTAATTATCTACTGATAGACACTTGGACTGCTTCCATATCTTGGTATTATAATTAACGCTGCAAGTAACATAATACTGCATAGTTAGGTCGCCGAAGGAAGGAGGAAAGCACAATGTCAGAATGGTGAAGTATTATAAATTTATTCAATCATCCGCACACCAGGTGGCTGAGGATGGCTCCAGCACCCAGTGATGGGAGTCAGTGGTTTTAAAAGGACTTTTGGCAGGCTTTTTCTGGGCTGAGAATTATCTGTGCAGGTCCAGATTCTGGAAAGTCTGAACGGGAGAGATAATGGTCTTAGCAAGTAGAATGTCCATTGTGAAGTGCCTAAAGGTCAGTTCCCAGGGTAGGAGGTATTAATTCAATTAATTGATCAGACCTAACATTCCAGCCTTTTTGTTTTATGGAATAGGGATGAAGGTCATATCTTCCATAATTATTTCCTGCTGAGGTGGGACATCGAGATCACAGGGGGATGGACTTTGATAGTAGTGGGCTGGATGAGGGTTCACAGCAGCATGATTTCCCCAAGAGACTGGTTGGTAAAGTCTTGAAAGCTGTTCTATTGAATGACTTGGGAGGTAAAAACTGCTCCTGAGGCTGACGCAGTGTCACTTGTCTGGTTTTGCTGCTTTTCTGGGCCTGGAGCTAAAATAAAACTGAGGCCTAGATGTTATCTTTAGGGAAGAAAAGATCAGGGGTGTATGTTGCCTGGCTAGTGATATGAAAGGGGAGGATATGTTACCCTGGAGGTGAAGTTCTTGTTTTCCTAGTTTTGCCCCTTGCTAGGCATCCAGAACTTTCTTGTAGGTCCTGAGACAGGATTTCAGAATAGGATGAGCAGGGATTAGGCACCTTATGCCAGTTCCAACCTCTGCTGTAATGCCAAGGGTTATTAGGAGAGGGATTAGCTAAACTGCCCTTTTGTCAGATATTGTGGGTTACAGGGACAAGTAAAGATTGATTATTGGGGGGCTCCATCTCCATTGGGTGAGAGAGACATGAGAGTACAGGTTCCTGTCAAGTTGGTGGGGAGACAGACATATGTGTTCTCCCCACAGAGGAAGAAGAATCCTTGATCATGGAGACAAGCTGAAAGATACATAGAGAAGAAGTGGACTAAAGGGTATGAGATTCAATTTCCCGGTTCCACACTCCATTCTGAGAGGGTAGTCGCCATGGCACTGGCAATAAGGGGTTACAAATGAGTGGCTGAGATTTTATTGCAGTGAAAGTGGGAGGAAATGCTAGAATGGGCTGTTATCCAAGGAAAAAGAGAAAGGGAAGGAAAAGAGCAGTTGAAGCTATAGGCCTGGATGGTTGCATAAGAAGTAAAATGGACTGGCTGTAGGAAATAACCATTGGCTTCCAGGAACACCTGGTAGTCCACCTGTTGGGACCAATGGCTGTTTGGCAGTTCTGGGTTCACTGTGGTGGTGCAAGCTGATGATGGGAGATGGCCTTTTGTTATATTTCCCTGTGAACTTGTAAAGCATAAAAGGGCTTGGGTGATTAATGGGGTGTGTATTTTGATAGGACCTGTGACTGGGAGGGAGGAAGGAGCTACCTTAGTAAGAAATAGAATATAAGTACAGAAAAGAAGGGAGGCTTGATTTGCCTGGGCTGTAGGATAATTACCTAGAGGGGTGTCTGCCTTTTTGAGAAAATAGTTCCCTTTTCCTTTTTATAAACTAGAGTAATTTTTTGTCTGATTCCATCTCTTGATTAGTATAGGGATGATGGTATACACTGAAGAGGAGAGGGAAAGGCAGAGCCAGCAATTCCTGACTAAGGAGGGAATGAATTGGTAAGGTTAAGTGTTTGTTTGAGATAACTGGAGGTGAAAATGTTACTTATGGGTGTAGGAGAGGAGGGTTGGAATAGGACGAGAAGGAGAACTAATTCCCACTCTCCTAGTGTTAAAGCTTTCAATTATGTGTCAAGGACTGTGAATGAGTGGTGGAAATAAAGAAAATCTAGGCTCAGATATAATGACTTAAGCAACCAGAGGGAGTCTGAGTGGGTTTGTGCCAGAAACCAATTCCAGCATGTAATAATTACTAGAGTTCCATCAAAAGGCTGATGGGACTTGGGTGGACTCAACAATGGCTGAGCCACATATGTAGTTTACCTGTTGGAAATGGCTAAATGGCACTTCCCACAAACCTGAATAGGATTGTTTAACTGCCAGGCAGCTCAGGGCATTTTATTGCTTCCTGTTGGCCAACACCTGAACAGCTATAGCCTATTCCCCAAACTGACAATGTTTCTGTACCCTTTGAAACCCTACATTTTGAAGTGTATATCTCCACTTTGCCTTAGGACAAATTGTGTTAAATAAATAGCACTGGGTCGTTAGACAAGGTGAGTCTTCAGTTCCTTTAGCTGAATATCCTCTGACCACCAATGCCTTTAAAAATTATCTTTTGTCTCCGGACTCTTAAATCACCTATGCACAGCCCCTTTCTCCAGAATGCTTAACACTTTGTAAGGTTGGGAAAAGAACTCCAGCATTATGGTGACTCAATCTGCGGCTTAACCCTTGAAAAACAAACATTAATGGAAAGCTTCTGGAGAAAGAAGGATTAGCCTGAGGGGAAAACACGGGAACGGTAGTAAAGTTCACTGTGTGTAGAGCCAATATCAGCTGCAGATCCATAAGTGCTTGGGAAGTACTTTGTGTTTAAGTCAGATTATTATGGGAAAAAATTTGGTCAGAAAAGGCAAAATTACAAAGAAATTGGAATATCTAAAGGTACTTTTTAAAATCAGGCTGATAAAAGAGTGCGATGGTCAATGTGGTTACCTGTTCAAATTAAAATCTAAGTTTGCATTTAGAATTTACAATCTGTAATAAGAAATGAAACCCTGCTGCTGAAACCACCTCTGGTGCAAAGAAATTCAAAGGTGGCAGGAGAGGGCAGAGCTGTAAGCTCTGCCGCAAGGAGATTCGTAAATGTTTTGTTTAAAAATTATAGAAGAACTCGCAGGGAAATGCAAAATTTGGCAAAGATCACCTTGGGTGCTAGTAATTACTTTGGAAAATGAAAAAGGAAAAAAATTAAAATCTATCTTTGTCTAGTAAGCATGAAAAGATACGCAGCCAGATCTATTACTGACTCTTTCCCCCAAAGCAAGCAGAATGTGGAGGAAGAGAGACATGTGGAGATCCAATATGGATGCCCACTCTTCCAGTATGCTAATTTAAAGTCCCCTTTCTCACCATAAAAATTTAGAAATGTGTCTAGGATTTCTGTGCTCATGCAGAGAGAACCTAACTTAAAACAAAATGTGTGCATGGTCCGATTTTGGATATTAGATAGTTTTTGGCTGGAATCTCTTTACAAGGATTACTACAGAAATGAAAAATTCCTGAATTGTTTTTTTTCCTGCAAAAAGAAAGATAGCAGATTTGACCAAAAGGAAAAAATTCAGGCTAAACTCTAGCAGAGAGATTGGCATTTCCATAATAAAGAGTAGTTTTCAAAATGCTAATGCAGAATCCAAGATGGTGGCATAGCTAAACACACTGCTGCCTCGCACAACAATTTCAAAACTACAACAAAAAGACATAACGGACACCATCCAGAACCACAGGAAAGCTGGCTGAGTGGAAACTCTACAACAAGAAGGAAAGAGATGGGCTCACAGAGACCCAGAGGAGCTGCAAAAAGCTGAGGTACTGAGACACACTCGGAGAGAGTGGGTGCCAGAGTACCTGGCTGGCTTTCGCTGGAAAAAGGGAGACGGAGACTCTCAATGGCATTAAACCCCTTATCCTATGACACTAAACCCCAGATCCCGCCAAAACTCATATGGGGAGAGTTTGGACTGTGAACAGGAAGAAGTGCACGGAAATTTAGGGGAGTTGCAAAAGATCAAAAGTCTGATGGCGAGCATGGCACAGTGCACAGACCACCGACTGCTGATTGTGCCACTGGCTTTCATGAGTGGGCGGGAGACAGACCTTCCCAACTGCATCACTTCTAACTCCACTAAACCCCAGTTTCAGGAGAAACCCTGAGGACCCATACTCATTAAGTCCTGGAGCGCAGGGGAGCCGGAGGGGCAGCAATCTAGAGGCACTGCAAGAGAAGGCGCGCTCGTACATGCGAGCATCCATGCATGCACACACACACACACACACACACACACAGGGACTGCTCCAGCAATTAGCCAGTCACGTGAGACTCGGGGGCCATGGAGGGCAGGGCCGACTGGAAGGCAAGGTGGTCCCTTAAGCCCTGAGACTCCACCCATCCCAAGCTCAACACAGAGGCTTTTGCAATTTTGCAAGTCTGGTATCATAAGGTTGAATCCAACACAGAAGTTCTCCCGGCATAGTTAAAATGCCGGAAGAAGGGAAGAGATCACAAACAAAATAAATGGAGGAAAACAAATGACTGGATATAGAGTTCAAAACCATGCTTATAAGGTTTTTCAAGAATATCCTAGAAAAGATGGATAAAGTTAGCAAGACCCAAGATGAGATGAAAAAGAACCAACTAGAGATGAAAAAAGACCAACTAGGGATGGAAAAAGACCAACTAGAAATTAAATATACACTGACTTAAATAAAAAATATTATACAGAGACCTAACAGCAGACTAGAGGAAGGCAAGAATCAAGTCAAAAATTTGAAATATAAAGAATCAGAAAACACTCCACTGGAAAAGGAAGAAGAAAAAAGAATCCAAAAATGTGAAGAAAATGTAAGGAGCCTCTGGGACAGCTTCAAGTGTAACAACATCAGAATTGTGGGGGTGCCAGAAGAAGAGAGAGAGCAGGATACTGAAAACCTATTTAACGATGTAATGACTGAAAACTTCCCACATCTGGTAAAAGAAATAGACCTACAAGTCCAGGAAGCACACAGAACCCCATATAAAAGGAATCCAAAGAGGACTACACCAAGACACATCATAATTAAAATACCAAGAGCAAAAGACAAAGAGAGAATATTAAAAGCAGCAAGTTCATTACCAGTTCATTACCTACAAGGGAGCACCCATACAACTGTCAGTTGATTTCTCAACAGAAACGATGCAGTCCAGATGGGAGTTGCAAGAAATATTCAACGTGATGAATAGCAAGAAGCTACAACCAAGAATACTCTTTCCAGCAAAGGTATCATTCAGAATTGAAGGGCACATAAAGAGTTTCACAGATAAGAAAAAGCTAAAGGAGTTCATCAACTCCAAACCAGTATTATATGAAATGCTGAAAGGTACTCTTTAAGAAGAGGAAGAAGAAAAAGGTAAAAGTCAAAAAATTATGAACAACAAATACATATCTATCAACAAATGAATCTAAAAATTAAATGAATTAAAAAATTGATCAACAGAATAAACTGGTGAATATAATACAATCAGGAGCTCAGAAAAGGAGTGGACTAATAATTCTTGGGGGGAAAGGGGTGAAGGATGTACAGGGAGAGAGTGGACAAAAATCATACACCTATGGATGAGGTCAACGGGAAGTAAGGGTAGAGGGAAGGGTGAGAGCTGGGTGGAGGGGAGCTATGGAGGGGAAAAAAGAGAAACAAATGTAATAATCTGAATAATAAAGATTTAAAAAAATAAACAAATAAAAATAAATAAATAAAATGCTAATGCAGTGTGTTGAAATAACTTTAAGGCCTTCAAGAAAATCAGTAAATTATCTGTTACAAAAAATTTGCCAAAGAAAATGCTTTAAAATAATTATAATCTACTCTAGAATCTCAAAGAAATTGTTGAACTACAGCTATATAATGTATTAATTATAAAGATCTAAGTAGCCCAGGTAAAGACTGGGTACACCCTTTGTTAATAGAGGAAGGGGTAGTAGCCCTTCCCCCACAGGTAGGCTAGTACCCACTAGTAGCCATCTTTAAGGAATGTGGTAATTTACATTAGAAAAGAGAAAAACATGTTTTGCCATCCAGAAAAGTAGGTTTGGGAGTCTAAAATTTAAGTTTGCTTCCTTATGAAAAAAAAAAAAATCTAGAGATCGATCCAAGATGGCGGCATAGGTAAACACCTACACGAGGGCCTCATACAACAATTTCAAAACTACAACTAAAAGAGAGAATGGACAGCATCCAAAACCACAGGATAGCTGGCTGAGTGGAAATTCTACAACTAGAGAGAAAGAGAGGGGCTCACGGAAACCCAGAGGATCTGCAAAATGCTGAGGTGCGGGGACGTGCATGTGGAGAGAGCAGATGCCTGAATACCTGGCTGGCTTTCTCTGACGGGAGGGAGATGGAGACTCTCAACTGCATGGAACCCCTTATCCTACGACACTGAACCCTAGGTCCACCTGAAACTCACACAGGGGGAGTTTGGACTGTGAAAAGGGAGAAGTGCACGGAAATATAGGGGAGCTGTGAAAGGGCAGAAGTCTAGTAATGCGCAGAGAACTGCATGCAGAAGACCAACTGCTGATTGTGCCGCTGGCTTTCACGACAGGCCGGGAGCAAGAGCCTCCCAACTGAACTACTTCTAACTCCACTAAACCCCAGTTTCAGGAGAAACCCTAGGGACCCAGGCTCATATGTTCCTGGATCGCAGGGGAGCAGGAAAGGCAGCAGTCTAGAAGCACTGCTCGCACGCACACACACAGTAACCACTCCAGCAATTACCCAAAGACACGTCAGACCCAGGGGCCATGGAGAATGGGGCCGATTAGAAGGCAAGGCAGTCCATTAAGCCCTGAGACTTCACTCATCCCAAGTTCAACACAGAGGCTTTTGCAGTTTTGCAAGTCTTGTATCCTAAGGCTGAATCCAACACAGAAGTTCTCCCAGCATAGTGAAATTGGGAAGACAGATCACTCACTGAACAGCCGGGGACCCAGAACACTGCTCTCCAATCAGTGCAGACACGGGGCGAATTCAGAGGAGATCCACAGGGCACACGGAAAGTGCCTTCTGTGCTGTACTGGGTCATGTTGTAGTTTGTGCCTTTGACTCAACGTATGAGAGAGAAATACATAACCAAACACCCGGAGAAGAAAGACCATGGGCAGATGAAGAAACAGCCCGCATATGACAGAAAGGCAGGTATCATCAGAAAAGGAAGTAAACGAAATAGAAGCAGAAATAAGCTTGCCAGAGAAAGAGTTCAGAGAAATGATCAAAAGGTGGATGTAAAGAATGGAAGACAAATTCGACAATATGAGTAAGAGCCAAGAGGAAATGAAGAAGACCCAAGAGGAGATGAAGAAGAAGCAAGAAGAAATGCAAGAAGAAATGAAAAATGACATCACTGCTATAAAGAACTCAATAGAGAGCATCAAAAGTAGACTAGAAGAAGCAGAGGACGGCATCAGTGAGCTAGAAGACATGGTAGGAAAAAATACCCAAGTACAGCAGCTTCTAGGGAAAAAAAATTAAAAAGCAAGAGGAGAGCCTAAGGAAACTTTGGGATAAGACGAAAAAAAAAAAACCAATATCTGCATAATTGGGGTTCCAGAAAGAATGGAAACTGAGCAAGGATTAGAGAACCTGTTTGAAGAAATAATGACAGAAAATTTCCCCAATATAGGAAAGAAAAACCCACACAAATCCAAGAAGCGCAGAGTCCCAAACAAAATGAACCCCACAAAACCGACACCAAGGCACATTACAATTAAATTGGCAAACACCAATGACAAAGTAAGAATCTTAAAAGCAGCCAGAGAGTAACAGAAAGTTACCTACAAAGGAACCCCCATAAGACTAGCTACTGACTTCTCAACAGAAACTCATCAGGCCAGAAGGGAATGGAATGAAATATACAAAGTCATGCAAAGGAAGGCTCTGAATCCGAGAATACTGTACCCTGCAAGGCTTTGAATCAAAATTGAAGGTGAAATCGGAAGCTTCACAGACAAAAAAGGACCAAGGGAATATATTATCCTCAAACCAGCAATGCAAGAAATGTTAAAGGGTATGCTGTAATAAAAAGAAATAGGAAGCGAGGAAGGAACTCTGGGGTAAAGACTAAAAAATGGCGACAGATAAGTACCTATCAATAATAACTTTAAATGTAAATGGATTAAATGCTCCAATCAAGAGACATTGGGTAACCGATTGGATAAGAAAACATGATCCATATATCTGCTGTCTACAAGAAACCCACCTCAGGAAAAGAGATGCACACAGATTGAGGGTGAAGGGATGGAAGATGGCATTTAGGCAAATGGAAATATAAAAAACGGGGGTTGCAATACTTATATCTGACAAATTAGATCTCAAAGTGAAGGACATAAGAAGAGATGAAGAAGGCTACTTCATAATACTAAAGGGAACAATCCAACAAGAAGAAATGACTCTGGTAAACATGAGCACACCCAATATAGGAGCACCAAAATACATTAAAAAAAAACAACTCCTGGAGTATATTAAGGGAGAGATTGATAACAATACAATCATAGTAGAAGACTTTAATACCCCACTGTCACCACTGGAAAAATCCTCTAAACAAAAAATCAACAAAGAAACATCAATCCTAAATGACTCACTACACAAGATGGAATTAATTGACATCTTCAGAACATTTCACACCAAAGCCACAGAATATACATTATTCTTGAGTGCACGAGGGGCATTTTCAAAGATAGATCATATGTTGGGTCATAAGAAGAGTCTCTTCAAATTCAAGAAGATAGAAATCATATCAAGCATTTTCTCAGATCACAGTGGCATAAAACTGGAAATCAACAATAATAAAAAACAATATAAAGAAACCAAACACATGGAGACTAAACAGCATGCTATTAAAAAACGACTGGTAATCAGAGAGATCAAGGAAGAAATAAAAAACATCATGGCAACAAATGAGAATGACAACAAAAAAATACAAAATTTATGGGACACAGTGAAAGCAGTCTTGAGAGGGAAGTTCATAGCCCTACAAGCCTACTGCAGAAAACAGCAAACAATGGTAATAAATTACCTAACCCTACAACTCAAAGAGCTAGAAAGAGAGCAACAAGAAAAGCCTAGTGTACGTAGAAGGAAGGAAATAGTGAAGATCAGAGCAGAGATAAAAAACATGGAGACCAAAGAAAAAATTCAAAAGACCAACAAAACCAAGAGTTGGTTCTATGAAAGGATAAATAAGATTGATGGACCTCTAGCCAGGCTCAACAGGAAGCAAAGAGAGAAGAACCAAATAAACAAAATCAGAAATGAAAGAAGAGAAATAACAACAGACCCTGCCGAAATACAAAGGATTGTTAAAAAATACTATGAACAACTCTATTCCAACAAATTGGACATCCTTTAAGACATGGCCATATTCCTAGAAAAATATAACCTTCCAAAACTAAATGAGGAAGAATCTAAACATCTCAATAGTCCAAAAACTATGGAAGAAATTGAAGCAGTCATCAAAAAGCTTCCAGAAATAAAAGCCCTGGACCAGATGATTACACAGGAGAGTTTTACCAAACATTCAAGGAAGAATTAAAACCTAACCTACTCAGACAATTCAAAATTATCCAAGAAGAAGGAACACTTCCAAACACCTTCTATGAAGCCAGCATCACCCTAATACCAAAACCAGATAAAGACAACACAATGAAAGAGAATTGTAGGCCAATATCTCTCATGAACATAGATGCCAAAATCCTCAACAAAATTCTAGCAAATTAGACCCAGCAGTACATCTGAAAGGTCATACACCATGAGCAAGTAGGATTCATCCCAGGAATGCAGGGATGGTACAATATCCGAAAATCAATACAAATGATACATCACATAAACAAATTGAGAGGTAAAAATCACATAGTCATATCAATTGATGCAGAAAAAGCATTTGACAAAATCCAATACACTTTCTTCATAAAAACTCTCAGCAAAGTGGGGATAGAAGGAGCATACCTCAACATCATAAAAGCTATATATGATAAACCCACAGCTAACATCATACTCAATTGGCAAGAACTAAAACCATTTACCCTAAGAACAGGAATGAGACAGGAATGCCCACTCTCACCTCTCCCGTACGACATAGTACTGGAAGTATTAGCCATTGCAATTAGGCAAGAAGAAGAAATAAAAGGCATCCAAATTGGAAAAGAAGAAGTAAAGCTGTCCTTATTTGCAGATGACATGATATTGTACATAAAAAAACCAAAGGTCTCCATTCCAAAACTAATTGACTTAATTAATGAATTCAGCAATGTGGTAGGATACAAAATTAATGCTAAGCAGTCTGTGGCATTTCTATACACTAATAGTGAAATTAAAGAAAGAGAGACTAAGAAAGCAATCCCATTTACCATCGCACCAAAAAAAATTAAAATACCTAGGAATAAACCTAACTAAAGAGGTAAAAGACCTATATGCAGAAAACTACAGGACACTGAAAAAAGAGATAGAGGATGATGTTAACAGATGGAAGAGCATACCATGCTCATGGATTGGGAGAATCAACATCATTAAAATGTCCATACTACCCAAAGCAATCTACAGATTCAATGCACTACCCATTAAAATACCAACAACATATTTCACAGACCTAGAAATAATTCTTCATAGATTCATCTGGAACAAAAAAAGACCACGAATAGCTACAGCAATTCTGAGAAAGAAGAATAAAGTAGCTGGGATCTCAATACCAGATTTCAAGCTATACTACAAAGCAACTGTTCTCAAAACAGCCTGTTACTGGCAGAAGAACAGACATATAGACCAATGGAATAGAATAGAGAACCCATGTATCCACCCAAACCACTATGCTCAACTAATATTTGACAAAGGAGGCATGAGCATTCAATGGAGCCAAGACAGCCTCTTCAATTAATGGTGTTGGGAAAATTGGACAGATACATCCAAAAAAATGAAAGTGGACCACCAACTTACACCATATACAAAAATAAACTCCAAATGGATACAGGGCTTAAACATAAGACGGGAAACTATAAAAATACTAGAGGAATCCAAAGGCAGCTCAATCTCAGAAATATGCCGAAAGAACTTCTTCACTGATACTGCTCCAAAGCCAATGGAAGCTAAAGAAAAAATAAACAAATGGGACTACATCACAATAAAAAGCTTTTGTACAGCAAAAGAAACCATCAACAAAACAATAAGAAAGACCACTGTATGGGAGTACATATTTGCAAATGTTATCACTGATAAAGGTTTAATCTCCAAAATCTATAGCCAACTTATACAACTTATTAAAAGTGAGATAAATGATCCAATAAAAAAATGGTCAACGGACCTAAATAGAACCTTTCCAAAAGACGACAGAAGGAAGGCCAAGAGACACATGAAAACATGTTCAAAGTCATTAATCATCCGAGAGATGCAAATCAAAACGACAATGCGATACCATCTTATACCTGTCAGAATGGCAATCATCAACAAATCAACAAACGACAAGTGTTGGCGAGGATGCGGAGAAAAAGGAACCCTTGTGCACTGTTGGTGGGAATGTAGACTGGTGCAGCCACTGTGGAGAACAGTATGGAGTTTCCTCAAAAAACTAAAAATGGATCTCCCATTTGACCCTGTAATACCACTCTTAGGAATTTATCCTAAGAAATTAAAAACACCAATCAGAAAGGATTTATGCACCCCTATGTTCATAGCAGCACAATTTACAATAGCCACAATTTGGAAACAGCCTAGGTGCCCGTCAGCAGATGAGTGGATCAGAAAACTGTGGTACATCTACACAATGGAATTCTATGCTGCCATTAAAAAGAAGGAATTCTTACCATTTGCAGCAACCTGGTTGGAACTGGAGATCCTTATGCTTAGCGAAATAAGCCAGTCAATGAAGGAGAAGCATCACATGATCGCACTCACTGGGGGATAATAAAGAACATTATAAAATGATGAACAAAAGGATAGATACTGAGACAGTAAAGCTTCAAACAGACTGTGAAATTACAGCAGGAAGATTAAAGTTAGGTGAGGTAGATAAGAGATCAATCAAAGGACTTGTATCTATGCATATAATCATAACCAATGAACATAGACACTGGGGGTTTGGGGTATGCCTGGGAGGGGGGGGGCAATGGGGAGATATGTATAAAAAATTAATAAAAAAAAGAGACCAAATATATTGATTTTCAATTACAATCCTTAGGACATTTAAAGGAAACTTCTCTTTATTTCCTTCCAAAATGATTTTCATGTTAGAGTTCCATTTAAAAATCTTTGTCTCATGAAGCAATTTCTCTTAAGATTATAGTGACCACTGCATGGATTCCCTCTCATGCTCCACCTTCCCCGATGTCTGTGCCCAATGATTATGCTCATATGCATGTACGAAAGTCCCTCTGTTGATCTCTCCACCTTATTCCCACCAACTCCCACCTTCCCCAAGGTTTGATGTATTGATCAACGTTTCTCATTTTCTGGATCTGATCTTGATCATCACTCTATATATTTCATTATATTCCATGGATGAGTGAGATCATGTGATATTTGTCTTTCTTTGCCTGGATTATTTTACTAAGCATAATGCTTTCCATTTCCATCCATGTTGTTGCTCCTTTTTTTTTACTGCAGCGTAGTATTCCATTGTGTAGATGTACCACAGGTTTTTAATCCAATTATCTGCTGATGGGCACTTAGGCTGTTTGCAAATCTTAGCTATGTTGAATTGTGCTGCTATGAACATAGGGGTGCATATATCCTTTCTGATTGGAGTTTCTAGTCTCTTGGGGTATTTTCCTAGAAGTGGGATCACTGGGTCAAATGGGAGTTCAATTTTTAATTTTTTGAGGAGATTCCATACTGTTCTCCACAGTGGCTGCACCAGTCTGCATTCCCATGAGCATTGCATGAGAGTTCCTTTTTCTCTGCATCCTCGCCAACACTTGTCGTTTGTCAATTTGTTGATGATAGCCATTCTGACAGGTGTGAGATGTCACCGCATTGTTGTTTTGATTTGCATCTCTGTGGTGATTAGTGACTTTGAGCAGGTTTTCATATGTCTCTTGCCTTCCTTCTGTCTTCTTTCCAGAAGTGCCTATTTAGATCAGTTGTCCATTTTTTGATTGGGCTGTTTATCTTCTTTTTGTGAAATTGTATGAGTTCCCTGTAAATGTTGGAGATTAAACCCTTATCGTTGATATCATTGGCAAATATGTTCTCCCATTCAGTGGGCTTTCATGTTGTTTTGTTGATGGTTTCCTTTGCTGTGCAAAAGTTTTTTATTTTGAAGTAATCCCATTTGTTTATTTTTTCTTTAGTTTCCATTGTGCAAGGATCTGTCTGTGAAAAAGTTCCTTCTTCATATGTCAGTGGTTTTTCTTCCTGTAGATTCCTCTGGTATTTTTATGGTTTTGTATCTTATGTTTAAGCCCTTTATCCATTTTGAGTTTATTTATGTGTATGGTATAAGTTGGTGGTCTAGTTTCCTCTTTTTGTATTTTTCTGTCCAATTTTCCCAACAGCATTTGTTAAAGAGACTGTCTTGACTTCATTGTATGTTTGTGCCTCCTTTGTTAAATATTAATTGAGCATAGTGGTTTTGGTCAATTTCTGGGTTCTCTATCCTATTCCATTGATCTATGTGTCTGTGCGTATGCTAGTACCAGGCAGTTCTGAGAACAGTGCCTTTGAAGTACAGCTAGAAATCTCGTATTGAGATCCCACCTACTTTGTTCTTTTTCCTAAGGATTGCTTCAGCTATTTCGGGGTCTCTTTTTATTCCAGATGAATTTTTGGAAAGTTTGTTCTTGCTCTGTGAAGTATGCCTTTGGTATTTTCATGGGGATTGTATTGAATTTATTAATTGCTTTGGGTAGAAAGGACATTTTGATGATATTGATTCTCACAATCCATGAACATGGTATGTTCTTCCATCTGTTTTTGTCTTCCTCTGTCTCTTCTTTTAGTGTTGTGTAGTTTTCTGCATATATGTCTTTTAGCTCCTTTGTTAGGTTTATTCCTAGGTATCTTAATTTTTTTGGTGCGATGGTAAATAGGATTGCTTTTTTAGTTTCTCTTTCTGTAAGTTCATTATTGGTATATAGAAATGCCATAGGTTTCTTAGTGTTAATTTTGTATCCTGCTACATTGCTGAATTCATTTATTCATCTAAAATTTTTTTGATGGAGTCTTTAGGGTTTTCTAGGTACAGTATCATGTCATCTGCAAATAAGGACAGTTTTACTTCTTCTTTTCCTATTTGGATGCCTTTTATTTATTATTTTTCTTGTCTGATAGCAATAGCTAATACTTACAGCACTATTTTATATTGGAGTGGTGAGAGTTGGCATCCTGTCTTGTTCCTGTTTTTAGTAGAAATGATTTTAGTTTTTGCACATTGAATGTGATGTTGGCTGTGAGTTTGTCATATATGGCTTTTATTATGTTGAGGTATGATCATTCTATTCCCACCTTGGTAAGAGTTTTTATCAAGAAAGGGTATCGCGCCAAAACTGGTTTGGATCAGTGGATAGAGCGTCAGCCTGTGGACTGAAAGGTCCCAGGTTCGATTCCAGTCAAGGACATGTACATTGATTGCGGGCGCATTCCCAGTAGGGGGGTGTGCAGGAGGCGGCTGACTGATGTCTCTCTCTCATTGATGTTTCTAACTTTCTGTCCCTCTCCTTCCTCTGTGTGAAAAATAAATAAATTTTACATATATATATATATATATATATATATATGTATATTTAAAGTGTGTTGGATTTTGTCAAATGCTTTTTCTGCATCAATTGCTATTCCTATGTGATTTTTATCTCTCAATTTGTATATGTGATGTATCATGAGTGTTTATTTGTGGATATTATACCATCCTTGCCTCCATGGAATAAGTCCTACATGGTCATGGTGTATGATCTTTTTGATGTACTACTGGATTCGATTTGCTAGAATTTTGTTGAGAATTTTGGCATCTATGTTCATGAGGGATATTGGTCTGTAATTCTCTTTCATTGTGTTATCTTTATCTTGTTTTGGTATTAGGGTGATGCTGGCTTCATAGAAGGAGTTTGGAAGTATTCCTTCCTCTTGAATTTTCTGGAATAGTCTGAGAAGGATGGGTTTAGTTCTTCTATGAATTTTTGGTAAAATTCCCCTGTGAAGCCCTATGACCCTGGGCTTTTGTTTGCTGGAAGCTTTTTGATGACTGCTTCAATTTCTTCCATAGTAATCAACATGTTGAAATTTTTAGAATCTTCCTGTGTGAGTTTTGGAAGGTTGTGTTTTTCTAGGAATCTGTCCATTTCCTCCTGCTTGTGAAATTCATTAGAATAGAGTTGTTCATAATATTTTTAAACAATCCTTTGTATTTCTTTAGGGTCTGTAGTTATTTCCCCTCTCTCATTTCTGATTTTGTTTTTTTGGGTCCTCTCTCTTTGCTTCTTTGTGAGTCTGGCTAGAGGTTAATCAATCTTGTTTATTCTTTGGAAGATCCAGCTCTTGGTTTTGTTGACTTTTTGTATTGCCTTTTTTTTTTTTTTTTTGTATTTCATTCATTTCTGCTCTGATCTTTATTATTTCCTTCCTTCTGCCCACAGTGGGATTTTCTTGTTGCTCTCTTTCTAGTTCTTTGAGTTGTTGTGTTAGGTGATTCATTACCATTTTTTCCTGTTTTTTGATATAGGCCTGTAGAGCTATAAATTTCCCTCTTAGCACTTCTTTCATTGTGTCCCATAACATTTGTGTTGTTGTGTTTTTATTGTCATTAGTCTCCAGAATATTTTAAATTTCTTCTTTGATCTGATTTATAACCCAATCATTGTTTAGTAACATGCTATTCAACTTCCAAGTGTTTGAATTTTTTAGAATGTTTTTATTGTAGTTTATTTCTAATCTTATGCCATTATGGTCTGAGAAAATGCTTGATATGATTTCAGTCTTTTTAATTCTGGGAGACTTTCCTGGTGACCCAATATGTCGTCTATTTTTGAGAATGTCCGGTGTGCACTTGAGAAGAATGTATATTTTGTAGCTTTGGGGTGAAATGCTCTGAAGATGTCAATTATGTCCATCTGATCTAGTGAGTTATTTAACATTGCTGTTTCTTTTCTGATTTTTTGTCTAGACTGAGGATTTGTCCAGAGATGTCAGTGGTGTATTAAAATCCCCTACTATGATTGTATTGTTGTTGATCTCTCCCTTGATATTCTCCAGGAGTTTTTCTATGTATTTAGTGGCTCCTGTATTAGGTGCTTATATGATTACCAGAGTTATATATTCTTGATGAATTGCTTCTTTTAGTATTATTTAGTGGCCTTCCTTATCTCTTGATATAGCCTTTACTTTGAGGTCTATTTTATCAGATATAAGTATCACTACCCCAGCTCTTTTCTCATTTCTATTTGCCTATAAAATGTTTTTCCATCCCTTCACTCTCAGTCTGTATGAATCCTTTACTCTGATGTGCGTCTCTTGTAGACAACAAACGTAGAGGTCATGTTTTCTTAACCATTCAGCTACCCTATGTCTTTTGATTGGTGCATTTAACCCATTTACGTTTAATGATATTATTGACAAGTTTATGTTTGTTGTCATATTTTTCCTTAGTGTTTGTGCTGTTTCTTGCCTTTCTCTTTTTTCTTTTTACAGATTCCCTTTAGCATTTCTTGCATTCTTGGCTTGGTAGTGATAAACTCTCTTAGCCCTTTCTTATCTGTAAAGCTCCTGATTCCACTTTCAATTTTGAATGATAGCCTTGCTGTGTATAGTATTCTTTGGTTCAGACCCTTGTTTTGCATCACTTTATATATTTCATTCCATTCCCTTCTGGCCTGGTGTGTTTCTTTTAAGAAATTGGTTGATATTGTAATATGAGATCCCTTGTAGGTAATTTTCTGTCTCTCTCTGGCAGCCTTTAAGATTCTTACTTTTTTGTTAGTGTTCGCCAATTTAATTATGATGTGTCTTGGTGTCAGGTTTTTTTGGTTCAGTTTGTTTGGGACTCTGTGTACTTCTTGGACCTTATATTTTGTTCCTTGCCAATATCAGGGAAATTTTCTGTCATTATTTCTTCAAATAGGTTTTCTATTACTTGCTTCCTTCCACTTCTTCTGGTATTGCAATTAAGCGTATGTTGTTCATTGTGTGTTGTCCCAAAGCTCCCTTAGGCTCTCTTCTTGTTTTTTAAGTCTTTTCTCCAGTTATTGCTGTGTTTGTTTATTTTTTCCTACCTTGTCTTCTAATTTGCTGTTGCGGTCCTCAGCCTCTTCTAGTCTAGTGCTTAGGCCTTCCATTGTATTCCTTATTGCAGCTATATTGTTCTTCATCTCCTCTTGGTTTCATTTCATGTTGGTGACATTCTCATTCAGTTCCTTATAGTTCTCATTGAGTTTTGTGATATTGTTGTTGAATTGTGTGTATTTTTCTTCCATCCGTTTAAACATCCTTAAAACCATTACTCTGAATTCTTTCTCTGAAAGGCTGCTGGCTTCAATTTCATCTAACTCCCTTTCTGGTGATTCCTCTTTTTCTTTGGGGAATGCTTTTACGTCTTCCCATGTTTTCCTATAATGTTTTAATTGTAGATCCAATTGCTTTACTACCCAAGTTTTTTTTGGGGGGTGAGGATGATGCTACTGGTGTATTCTTTCAGTTCTCCTGTGTTTGTTATTTTATTGTAGTTCCCTACTTGAGGTAATAGGGTTCTCGGGATGTAGATCTGTGAGCTTGAGCAGCACAACTGTGTTGTCTAGGAGTCGGCAGCTGTGGAGAGGTGTGTCCCTGTTTTTGCTGTTTTGCATCCTTAATTGAGATCATGCATGCCCAGCAGGGATACACAGTGGCCCCAAGGACTCGTCTGTCGGGGTGACGTGTTCCAGGGGGCCTGCTCCCTGGAGTGGCATGACTGTGGTGTCCTGAGTTAAAAAATCACATCCGCAGGGTCTCTCACTGGCTCCCAAGCACTGCTTAAGTGTGGACCGCCAGACACGTGCTGCTGAAAACCCACCTTGGGAGGCGGCCACGAGAGTGCACAGCAAAAGCGGAGACCAGTGAGCTCTACAAACCAGATATGAGGGCATGCCCCAGACAGGGCAACCAGAACACGCAAACACAGGGACCAGGGCACCTCAGATGAGGTGACCCTGACACACAAACACCAGGACTAGGGTGCTTCGCAAACTGGTGCAAAGGCACGCTGCAGACTGGAAAAACGTTGTGCGTGGAAACGCGTTGACCCGGGAGTTCTCAATCGGGGACTAGTGTGTGGCTGTAGCTGAAACCATGGTGCGCGCACACGCAGTGACCCAGGAGTTCTGCAAGCCCCGACCAGTGTGTGGCCACAGCTGCAGCCATGCCAATATCACTGGGGAGGGGGTGGTTGCACTCACTGCTTTGGAGGAGGAGATCCTAGGGTCTGCGGGTCTGCAGGGTCCGCGGGTCTGCGAGATTCTGGCTGGAGTTGCTGTTGGGTTGCAGGGCAGCTCCAACGCCTGGCTGGCTGGCGGTGTTGATGAGTTCCGAACAAAAGGCCGTTTTCCCTTTCAAGATAGCGTGGGCTCCGCGCCTGAGTCTCACAATCTGGGTAGTGAAATCCATGATGGCAGTCTCTCCTTGTCCAAGAGAGCCTGGACTGCCAGCCCCCACTGCTCCCATGAGATTCAACTGTCCCTCACTCAATGACACACCGCTGCTTTGCTTTTTAAATAAAGATACCTACTTAAATTACTTTATTTTTTTAATATTTTTATTGATTTTTTACAAAGAGGAAGGGAACATTGATATAATAGAGAATTAGAAACATCGATCAACTGCCTCTTGCACACCTCTCACTGAGGGTGTGCCTGCAACCAAGGCACATGCACTTAACCGGAATCGAACCTGGGACCCTTCAGTCCACAGGCTGAGGCTCTATCCACTGAGTCAAACAGTTAGGGCTTAAATTACTTTATAAATTAGCTTTTTAAAATATAATCAAGGTCTCATATTAAGTTATATGAAAAGCCAATATTTTATATAAACAATTAAATTTTAATAAAGCCACTAAAAACAGCTAGTAAAATTTCTGTTTATCTGCAACATAATTTTGACTGTCTATCTTTTAGGGATTTTGGTTTACTCTTCCCTTGTTTAGTGAGAATAAACAAACCATCTTTTCTGTCAAAGAACAGTATAGACGGCCACCATTTTGGACTGCCTGACTTGGCAGCTGCAATTATGGCCACATGGCTTGCTGCTCCCCTGGGGACCGCCATCTTGAAAGAACAAAGGCTAACCACTCTTTTTGAATAAGCCAATGTCTTTGTAAGCAATTTGATTAAGTCTTCTAAGAAAGTTACTGAGACCTCCCATGATCCCTCTGTATATGCAAATTATCCAAAGGGGATACTCTTTAAAAATATAATTCTAAATTTAATAAAGAAGGAGAAATTTGAAAAGTTTGAAATCTCTTCCACTAATATTTACAGGGTAAACTAAGAAGATTGCTAAAGTATTAAATCTTACAGTAAAATAGCAGTCAATCTTAATTTAAAGTTATTTGTAATATACCTAGCTATTTGGCTGTACTATGCAGTATCCAGCAGCATCCCTGAAGGTTTCTTGGTAAAGAGAAAAACAAAGATTTTTAAATGAAACTTGCTGTAGCCTGAAAATTATTTTGGAAGGAAATAAAGATTCTCTTCAAACATCTGAAGAACTGTAATTGAAAGTCAATATATTTGGCCTCTTAAACTAAAGTAAGTAAATTGTGTTTCTGCCTCTGTGACAAAGTGTATGTTAAGTTACTCAAAAACTTAGTTGCACAAATTTAATTAATGTCATTTACTGTCCATAACCTAGGACAAATAAAGTTAAAAATAAGCTTTATTTCAGATTAACTTAAATTGGGTAATTGAAATGCATGAATATTTTTAAAAAACTTAATGGTGCTGGACAAAAAGCTATTCCTGAAGTATTAACTAAAATTTTTATTGATGGTTCATTCCTAGAAAAAAAATTGCAATGCATATGCAATGAATCAAAACAGTCATATTTCTATACAAAAAATTAAGTTATCAAGACTGCATTGTGCCGAAACCGGTTTGGCTCAGTGGGTAGAGCGTCGGCCTGCAGACTGAAAGGTCCCAGGTTCGATTCCGGTCAAGGGCACATATCTTGGTTGTGGGCACATCCCCAGTAGGTGTGCAAGAGGCAGTTGATGGATGTTTCTCTCTCATGGATGTTTCTAGCTCTCTATCTCTCTCCCTTCCTTTCTATAAAAAAATCAATAAAATATATTTTTTTAAAAAAAGACTGCATTGTAAAATTTTAAAAGCCTCCTAATATTTAAATTAAAAAAATGGGAGATAGTAGAATCATATCGTGTAAGGAGAAATATTCTATAAGTAAATTACATCAAGAAAATAAATTTTTAGTTTGAAAATGAATTTGTCATTTGTAATGCTAATAGCAAGGCACACATGAAAAATCACATGGTGTCAAAATAAGCCAAAGGAAAATTGTTTGGGCAAAAATGAAAAAGGATACCAAGTCAAATTTATAGAAAAGATTCCTTTATTAACTTTTAGTTGAGAATATGTTTGTATATTTATATAAAACTCTAAGCCCTGCGGATTCCTGAAACAACAGATCCCAGAGAGAAATTTACAGGACTGCTCCAGCCACAGAAATAGCAGTGGCCTCCAATAACAGAGGAAAAGAGTCCAGAAATGAAGATGGTGAAGACACCTTGCCATGCTAGCAGTCAGCAGCTGTGATTCACTGCAGGTTTCCCAGAACCAAAGCAGAGAAGGTTGAACCTGCATTGCCACCATTTGCCCACCATTCAGAACTGAAATATCATTGCTGACATGCACACATAAAAAAATAAACTTTTGGACATTGAAATTGGGACTCAAAGAATTGTTGTCCCAGAAAGAAACTGACTGCAGGCTGATTCCTTTAATGCCTGACAGCAATTTAAAGGGATTTGATAGAATTCTGTCCTTTCCATTGAATTTTAAAATCTCAAAACGTACATTCTTGTTAAATTTAAAAAATAAAAAAGGGTGAGATGCCAGAAACCAATTCCAGCATATAATAATTACTAGAGTTCCATCAAAAGGCTGATGGGACTTGGGTGGACTCAACAATGGCTGAGCCACATATGTAGTTTACCTGTTGGAAATGGCTAAATGGCACTTCCCACAAACCTAAATAGGATTGCTTAACTGACAGACAGCTCAGGCCATTTTATTGCCTCTTGTTGGCCAAACACCTGAACAGCTATAGCCTATTCCCCAAACTGACAATGCTTCTGTACCCTTTGAAACCCTACCCTTTGAAGTGTATATCTCCACCTTGCCTTAGAACAAATTGTGTTAAATAAATAGCACAGGGTCCTTAGACAAGGTGAGTCTTCAGTTTCTTTGGCAGAAGATCCTCTGACCACCAATGCTTTTCAAAATTACCTTTTGTCTCCGGACTCTTTAATAATCTATGCACAGCCCCTTTCTCCAGAATGCTGAATCCTTTGTAAGGCTGAGAAAAGAACCTCGGCATGGCTACTTTAGTTTAATAGGAGAAAAAGGGTCCTTCAGGTGTCAGGGGTGATCAGGTCCTCCTGACTCACTGGACAACACAAACCTTCTACCCATTCACAAATAACAAGCTTTAGCAAAAAGGAAACAACCAGTATTTACATTTATGAACACACTTTAGTTTTTATTTTTTTTAATATATTTTATTGTTGTTTTTTTTTTACAGAAAGGAAGGGAGGAGAGGGATAGGGAATCTCAACAAATTGAGATAATGCTCCGGAGATTGGTGGGTTACATTTGTATTTATATATTGCAATAAAAGGAAAGGGATGTAGGTGGGTTACATGAAATCCATTGGTGATAAATTTGAGAGGTGGGAGAAAACAAAGCAGGGTGGGGGGGAGGAACCCCTGGGATTAGATAAAAAGTAAAATGATGGACACATACTTAGGTGGGTGCAGGAACAGGTAATATGGTAATGAAGGAATCTGTGGTATCTCTACTGGCACCCAGCACATTAGGTTGTGTCCCAAGGGGTCTGGAAAAAGGGAAGTTACAAGTTACCTAGACATTTCAAAGGGTATGTTATTCTAGATGCAAAAAGGCAGGCACAGTTAAGATAAATGTTGACCTTGTCAGTGAAGATACCCACCATAACTGCTTTTAGTTAAAGTTTAATTTCAGACCATCCTTTGTGGTTACTTTAGGTCTCTGAGTCTGAAAGACTGCTATGCAGGCCTTCCCTGAACCTGTCAGGTTAGCATGTGGCCCCTTCGTCCACAAGTTAATAAGGACTTTGGAAAATTATGTATAGGCATATGAGGCTGGAAAAAAAGGCAGTGGGAGGAGGAAGCAGGCCTAGCCTCTAGTGACTTGGATTTAAAACTGCTACATGTTTCCTTAGAGATAACATGCTAATGGGTGATAATGACTTCAGCATCTGATAGCAGCCATACTGTTAAGTAAGCATGTACAGTAAAGAAAGTTGTTCTTTGGGAAAAGTGTGGTGGGCTATGTGAGAAGGTGCTGAGATGAGAGCAGTTTTCAGAGTACTAAAGGGGTGAGAATGCTGGACTTGGGATCTAAAGGCTCAGTGAGTGATTCCTTTGCTCAGTGGGAGAAGACTAAAGTTGGAAACCCTGAGGTGAAAGTATCCAGCGAGCCCAAGAAAGGAGACCATTTCTTGTTCAGAGAAGGGGACAGTCATGGAGGAGATAAAGAGATAATGCATTTACAATCCAAGGAATGGCTCAGTCTTGTGGGGTGAGATAATAAAACTGAGGTAGGTGACTGTGGTTTGGGATAACCCTGGCTGGGCACCAAGGCAGAATGAGAAAAGAGTGAATGGGGGTATTTAGTAAGATGCAGTGTAGAGGTGAGGTGGCTAATGGCTGTGAGACTAATCAATCAATCCCCATAATATCCAGACTGAGGAATTGATAAGGGTCCCAGTGAATTCAGAGAGGACAGAATAAGTGGCCCCAGTGTCAATTAAAAAGGAGATAGGCCGAAACCGGTTTGGCTCAGTGTATAGAGTGTCGGCCTGTGGACTGGAAGGTCCCAGGTTCGATTCTGGTCAAGGGCATGTTCCTTGGTTGCGGGCACATATCCAGGAGGGGGCATGCAGGAGGCGCTGATCATTGTCTTTCTCTCATCGATATTTCTAACTCTCTATCTCTTTCCCTTCCTTTCTGTAAAAAAATCAATTAAAAAATATGTATATTTTAAAAAGGAGATAGGCTTACCTGCCACCACAATTGTTACCTGAGGCTCTGTCCTGGTGATGTAAGACTGTGGGGCCCTGTTAGGGCCTGAGCAGCTTCCTTGGTGGCCAGTCCCAGGAGGTCTGGGAGCTCCAAACTGGATCCAGAGGATGGCTTTACTGGACTGGCTGAGGTCTAACACGAAGGGGCCACACTAAAGCCTGATTTCCAGTGGCCTTCCCTTCCACACTTTGGGCAGGGTCCAGGCAGGGATCTCAGGTTTAGGCTGGACTTGGTCCAGTGTCTTCTTGTTGCATTTGAAGCATGGGGCCAGAAGAGGCTTAGCCCCTGACTTACCCTTGGTTGGAGGACCGACACTTCATTTGGGGTTTGTGAGAGCAGTGGCTAGTATAGCTGAAAGGCTTTCATCTGAGCCTCAGCCTTGGCCTGATCTTGCCTTTGTTTTTGGATTTTGTTCTCCTTGTCTCTATTATTAAACGCCTTAAAGGTTCAGTTAATGTGGTCTTTTTGAGGGGTTTGTGGATCTGTGTCTATTTTTTGAAGTTTGCAGTGTCTGTCAGGGGCTAATCCTATATAATATGTAATGTGCAAATGGTTGTTACACTGTGAGGTGTAAGGACTGATCATATAATGATTGGATCAGCAGGAGGGTGGGGCAGTGAGCTACAAGCGGGTAGTGGAGAGCTACAGAAGGGGGCAGGGCAGCAAGCTATGAGGTCTAAACAAATCACCACAAGAAAGGAGAGGTGACCCTTTAGACTGGGCATCCCCAATCTAGAAGGACTCAAAGCCAAATGGCTAAGGAGTCTTCTGGCTTAGCACTAGGATTTTTGTGATGAGAGACTTTTGAGAAGTCAGTGAGAAAGAGTGGGCAGAGACTTGAGACGAGGGAAATTGTGGAAAGTCACTCACTTAGAGAAGATTGGCTGGTGTGGGATGGAGGGTCAGCAATGGAGAAGGAGAGAATCCTGATCCAGCGACCTCCTTGGCTGGTTTGGGAGGGATTGTAAGGGAGGGAGGTCTAATTGAGGCTGGCAATCAAGTTGCCCGAATAGAATTGGGAGGTAAGCCCAGGTCAAGCTGCCACTGCATACTGCTCTCAGAGTAGCAAACTCAGGTTGACTGAAGCTGAGGTGATGGCTCCCCATCCCCATGGAACCCCCTCGGATTTCAGCACCAAATGTTAGGGTTGCCAACGGAGGAATGCATGAGGCCCAAAGAGGTAAAGAATTATGAATTTATTGGGTAATCTGGATACCAGATGGGCTGATTCCCAAAATGGCATCAGCACCCAAATATGGGAGTCAGAGGTTTTTAAAGGACTCTAAGTGGGCTTTTTCTGGGTGCAGGCCCAGATTCTGGAAAACTCCGGAGGGGAGAGATAATGGTCTTAGCAAGTGGAATGTGGTCTAAGCAATTGGAAAGTCCAATGTGAAGTGGCCTAAAGGTCAGTTCCCAGGGAGAAGGTATTGATTCATTTCTTTGATTAGACCTAACAGCCTCTATAGTCTTTCAATTAAATTTTACATTTGAATGTAGGCAACATCTTTATTGTAAAAAACAGTGGAAGAGAAGCCAGAATACCAGGGTTCTCTTTCCAACTCTATCACCACATGGCCTTGGTCTTCTTTATCTACTAGAAATGAGAAATGACCCAAATAATCCTGTGTTTAAGATCCTGCAAGATAATGTATATGTGAGTTTCTAAAAGTATACAATTTAAAGATTTCATGTTGTCACATTATATCTGACAACTTCTCACAAGATATAGATAGTGTATGAGTTCTTCTAAAAAAATCAGAGCACTACTGGACAATGCCTTACTTGGGTAGAAAGATTCAGTGGCAATATTCAGCCTTTACCAAGATTACTGGGAAGAATCTAGGGTTTTTCTAGTACAGAGTGTTGCTCTCTAACAGAACAGATGCTGAATATATTGATGATATAGGCATTAATAAAAGAGGCCATTACTGCTCTATTAACAAAATAATAATAAGCCATAATTAGTCACTAAATCCTTTCAATTCGAGATCTATAATATCTTAGGAATTGATCTACTACCACTGTTACTGCCAGGTTAAAGCCTTTATTTTATGACTGAATTTAAAGATTTGACTCTAGTATGAATTCTCTCCAGTCCAGCCTTCCCACTTAAGCTAGAGTGATTTAATGAACATGCAAATTTGATCATGTTACTCTCCTGATTAAAACCCTTTATTGGCTATATGATCAATTACTAACTTCTTAGAGGCCTTTTCTCCATTAGTTCACTTGCTCAGCCAGGCTCATCTCCTACTACTCTTCCATACTCTTCCATATACCCCCTAAACTCCTGGACCTGAAAAAGTTTTATGCTTTTCTTTTTTTTGCATGACATTTCATTTATATGGAATTCCCTTCCACGGGAAAATTTATTCTTATTTAAATAATTCTGTTAAACATCATCTTACCTGGAAACCTGAAGTATAATATTAATCTTGAAACAAAGTAAAGCTAACTTCCTGGGCCAGGCGTAGTCTTTGTCCTCATCAGACTTATCATTAGTCCATTGTGTGTCTACACAAGAAGTTCATAATTATTTGCCTGTGCTGTCTGACAGGTTTGAGAAAGCAACAATGAATATAAAATTGCAATTGCTTTATTGTCTCCACGGTTTCAAGTAACATTTACACTTGGAAATGCAGTTTCCCAAATAACTGTAATCATATTTCAACATCATTTTGTTTGATGACAATTGGTGTCAAAAGAATATAACCCTGTCACCCTAGCTGATTTGGCTCAGTGGGTAGAGCATCAGCCTGTGACCAAAGGGTCCTGGTTTCGATTCTGGTCAAGGGCACATACCTTGGTTTCAGGCGTTCTCTCACATCAATGTTTCTCTTTCTTTCTCTCTCTTGCACTCTCCCTAAAAATGAATAGAAAAAAAAAATCCTCAGGTGAGGATTACCTCCTCTCCAAAAGAATGTAGCCCTGTCTTTAAACATGAATTTTATATACATTTACATTTTACTATCTCTCAGCTAATCTAGCTGTTTTGAAATAATTAAGAACCCTGCAGAAAACAAAGGGAAGAGCTAGAGGCAAAGCAGTGGAGTAAAGCTGTATGTAAAACTGTCTCAAAAGTAATAGACCAATGGATAACTGCCACCAGGTTGGCACAATCAGCGAAGTGAAAGCACTTACAATATGAAGAGACTATGAATCTCTAGGATGAAGACCCTTCCATGGGGAAATGAATATTTGTAGTTTAATCTACCCCAAGTGTTAGTGTACAGGAGAGTGAAGATAAGAATATGTAAAGGGGAGAAACCAAGATGGAAGCATAGGTGAAGACCTAAACTGCTACCTCCCACAACAATTTCAAAACTACAACTAAATGATAGAACAGACATCATCCAGAACCACAGGAAAGCTGGCTGAGTGGGAATTCTACAACTAGAAGGAATGAGAGCGGCTAACGGAGACTCAGAAAAGCTGCAAAAAGCTGAGGTATGGAGACACGCGTGTGGAGAGAGTGGGTAGTGGTGTGCATGGATGGCTTTCTCTGGAGGAAGGAAGATGGAGACTCCCAACTGCACTGAACCCCTTATCTGACTGCACTGAACCCCAGTTTCAGGCAAGACCCGTACAGGGGAGTATGGACTGTCATGAAAAGGGGGAAGTGCATGGAAATTTAGGGGAGCCGCAAAAGGGCAGAGGTCTGGGGGTGTGTACACCACTGTGTGCAGAAGACGGACTGCTGATTGTGCCACTGGCTTTCTCTAGTGGGCAGGAGACAGAGCCTCCCAATTGTGCTGAACTCCACTTCTGACTGCACTGAACCCCAGTTTTGGGTGAGATCCTGGGGACCCGGACTCATATGGGTCCCAGAGCACAAGGGAAACGCAGAGGTCTAGAGGCACATGCACACACACACACACACACACACACACACACACACAGAGGGCTACAGCAATTACTGAGAGACACTTGAGACCCATGGGTGTGTAGGGCAGGAATGACTGGAAGCCAAGGTTGTCTGCTCAGCCCTGAGACTCCACCCCATCCAAGACAGAAGCTCCCAACTGCACTGAAATCCATGTCAGATTGCACTGAACCCCAGTTTCGGTCAAGACCCTGGGGACCCAGACTCATACGGGTCCCTGGAGTGCATAGAAAGGCAGAGATCTGGAGGTGTGTGTGCGCGTGTGCACAGAGAGGGCTGCAGCGATTATCAAGGAACACTGAGACCCAGGGACCATGTAGGGTGGGGCTGACGGGAAGCCAAGGCTGTCTGCTCAGCCCTCAGACTCCACCCAATCAAGCTCAACAGAGAGGCTTTTGCAGTTTTGCAAGTCTTGTATCATAAGGCTGACTCCAGCACAGAAGTTCTCCCAGCATAGCAAAAATGCGGAGACAAAGGAACAGATCACAAATGAAGAAATGGAAGAAAACAAAGGACTAGAGATAGAGTTCAAAACCACGGTTACAAGGTATTGCAAGAATTTCCTAGAAAAGATGGATAAATTTAGTGAGATCCAAGAGGAGATGAAAAAAGACCAACTAGAAATTAAATATTCACTGACTGAAAGGAAAAATATCATACAGAGACCTAACAGCAGACTAGAGGAAGGCAAGAATCAAGTCAAAGACTGGAAATACAAAGAAGCAGAAAACACTCAACTGGAAAAGCAAAAAGCAAAAAGAATCCAAAAATGTGAAGATAGTGTAAGGAGCCTCTGGGACAACTTCAAGCGTATCAACATCAGAATTATGGGGGTGCCAGAAGGAGAGAGAGAACAAGATACTGAAAATCTATTTGAAGAAATAATGACTGAAAACTTCCCACATCTGGTGAAAGAAATAGACTTACAAGTCCAGGAAGCGCACAGAACCCCAAATAAAAGGAATCCAAAGAGGACCACACCAAGACACATCATAATTAAAATTCCAAGAGCAAAAGACAAAGAGAGACTATTAAAAGCAGCAAGAGAAAAACAGTTCATTACCTACAAGGGAGCACCCATACGACTGTCAGCTGATTTCTCAATAGAAATTATGCAGGCCAGACTGGAGTGGCAAGAAATATTCAACGTGATGAATAGCAAGAACCTACAAGTAAGATTACTCTGCCCAGCAAAGCTATCATTCAGAATTGAAGGTCAGATAAAGAGCTTCACAGATAAGAAAAAGCTAAAGGAGTTCATCACCACCAAACCAGTATTATATGAAATGCTGAACGGTACCCTTTAAGAAGAGGAGGAAGAAGAAAAAGGTAAAGATAAAAATTATGAACAACAAATACATATCTATAAACAAGTGAATCTAAAAATCAAGTGAATAAAAATTCTGATGAACAGAATAAACTGGTGAATATAATAGAATCAGGGCATAGAAAGGGAGTGGACTGACAATTCTCAGGAGGAAAGGGGTGAGGGGGTGCAGGGAGAGACTGGACAAAAATCACACAGCTATGGATGAGGGCAATGCAGGGGGAGGTAATGCCAGAGGGTCAGTTGGGATCCGGGTAGAGGGGAGGTGTGGGAGGGAAAAAAAGAAGAACAAACATAATAATCTGAACAATAAAGATTTATTAAAAAAGAATATGCAAAGGGAAAATGCAGAGTGAAGTGTGGCACTGATTTGGAGGTAAGAGGAGAGTGAAATGATGGACAAGATGAGGTTGCTAGATTTAGTAAATTTAGTATTTGAGATATATCTATATTTAAAAATGGAACAAAATAGATCCAGAAACATAGAAGCACGAAACAGACTGACGAACTTCAGAGAGAAGGGGAAGGTTAGGTGGGTGGTTATAGAGAGATTAACCAGAGAATTTATATGCATATATGCATAGCCTATAGTGTGGTGAAAGCCTTGGAAGAGTGGGTGCGTTGTGGAGGTGATTAATGGAAAAAAAAAAACAAAAACAAACCAAAGGCATATCTGTAATGCTTTCAACAATAAAGATAAGTAAAAAAATAAAATTAAAAATTGAAAAAATGATATTGTTTATCTGAAATTCAAATTTAACTGCACATCCTGTATTTTATCTAGCAAATCTAGGGAAAGAGAAAAAAGCAGTATTACTCGGACGTTCCCGGTTGTGTAAGAAAAACTCGCTAAGGCCGGCCCTAGAAGAAAAAAAGCAGTTGCTTAGGTACCAGAATCTTTGAGAAGCCATTTCCGGTCTTGGGCCCTGGGAAAACGAGGGGTGAGGGGAAGAAAGGACTAAGACCGCCAAGTTCAGTCCTCCAGTGTCCCACAATCCTCTGCTCTCGGTTCCTCTTTTCTCGCTAAAATGGCGCTGCTCGCGATACATTCCTGGCGCTGGGCTGCCGCCGCGGCTGCTTTCGAAAAGCGTTTGCACCTCGCGATTCTGATTCGGCCTCTAGTGTCTGTGCGCGGATCAGGTCCGCAGTGGGGATCACGTCATCTTGGCGTTCCAGGAACCGTTCGAATTTCCCAGGTGAGATGCCTTTCACATGGAAGACTAGGGTGAAGGGCACGGGAGTTATGGGGAAACGTTGCCCTCTTAACCTCGGATCAGAGAAGGAGCCAAGCAGAAAGGTTGTCAGGGCTATCTCGGAGTAGTAATAAGTGAAGTAAATTAGGGTTAGTAATTTGAGAAAGGGGTGAAGGGGTACAAGAAATGGGAATGAGGGCGGTTCCGGACAGAGGTCACCCCGAACACCAGTAACTCGCGTAGGATTTACAGTGTTCTCTTAGTTTAAGAGATGGGGTGGACACCATTCCCATACTCTTTTCCTTGGTAAATGCAAGGAAAACTGACTAGTAATGGAATTTGGGACCAATTTGCCAATGGTTCTGATTTTACTCAGTCGGAAGTAGCATTTGGAGAGTACTCAAGAAGATGGCAAACTAGGCATAAACAAGAGACAAATTGAGTTGGCACCAGTTATCTCCCTTGCTCGCAGGGCTCCTTGATATGCCAAAACCGTAATTATCTTTTTCTCCAAAACATAGACCGTCCTAAATTTATATGTAAGCACGATTGTCCTTTGAATGGAAAATAGTGCTCTTCTTTGTACACACGTCGCTTTGGAAGCCATAAGGCTTCTTATCTTTACTGAATGTAGCTATGGTTATAGCGCCTCTTAATATTTGTGTACATTATTATCTGTCAAGAACAGGCTTTTAAAATATTTTTATTTGCATTTGCTCTACTTCAGTCTTTTTATTTTTTATATGTCGACGAAACATTTAATTGTCACCACCTATTCATCAGTTATTACTAAAATATTATCACCTTTGTATGAGAAATAACCTTTTAAAAGTTTGATTCTTGCCGAAGCCGGTTTGGTTTAGTTGATAGAGCATCAGCCTGTGGACTAAAAGGTCCCAGGTTTGATTCCGGTCAAGGGCATGTATCTTGGTTGTGGGCACATCCCCAGTGGGGGGCACACAGGAGGCAGCCGATCCACGTCTCTTTCTCATCTGTGTTTCTAACTTTATCCCTCTATCTTTCTCTCTGTAAAAAAAATCAATAAAATATATTTTTTAAAAAGTTTGATTCTTCAACAAATATTTAATGTCTACTATGTACATAGCACTATGCTACATAATGAGGTACCAAGAGAAACACGTTAATGCCTTCAAGATTGGTCAATTTAATTAAGGAGATTGGATCTATGCATTACAAGAGTCACTAAAAAACAATGTAGTAGTTGTAGTTGCTGTAGGCATCCAGAGGAAATAGTGATAATGAAGGGCCAAATTATAGAATGGATCTCATACTGGTGATAGAACTGGGAGAACATTCCAAGCAGGGATAATAGGTAATGATGCAAGGCATAGGAATGAATTCATTAATTCAGTAATTAATAAATACCTTTATAGCAGTAAACAGAACAAAATATAGGCCCTGCCCTTAAAGTTTCAAAATCTAGTAGGGGGAATAGATTAAGTAAATAGGCAATTATAATACAATAGTGCAATGATGGGAAAGGTCCAAAGTACTGGAAGATATACAAGAGGGCATCAATTCTGATCTTGAGATGGGGAAAATTACCTTCAGTGATGGATACAAAAGCAAAGACCTGAAACATTAAGAGAAGTTAGCTAGTTAAAGAAGGAATAGTATGTGCAAAGGCCCAAAGGTAAGAGAACTTGGACCTTTGCAGAACTGCATATGGTTTAGACTAGTGAGTTCAAGATGGGAAGTGGCAAATTAGGCTAGAGAAGTAAATCCAGATAGTTTTAATTAGGTTTTAAAAATACTTCATTGTTGAAAGTTTGTAACATGATCTCTTGGAAACAATTCTTGTTCTGTAGTCCTCTAATAAGCCAAATAAAATTAAGATAAAATTTGTAGGACTTTGTCAGCGTGGAAGAATGAAGGAGAAAAGAAGTCAGTAGGTGTTTCAGAGGAGGTGATGGCAATAAAATGTTAGCGTTCTCTTTTCATGAACACTCCCCACAGCTTACTTCCTCCACTCTGTCCTCTACACTCTACCATTTCCTTTGATTATAATGTCTGTGATGTGAAAAACAAGGGAAAGATGTGGGGATATTTTCTTTGCTTTCTACTTCTCAGAGGCATGCACCTCTTATCTTTTTTTTTTTTAATTAATTTAACAGGGAGATGAAGGAACTATTATAAAGCTTTTAAAGTAGAACCTGATATAATGTGAGGGACATTCAAATTACTTAGTGACTTGTGATTTAAGATTACAAAGTATATACTGAATGCAAACTTTTAGGACAATCATTAGTATATAGCATAATATTTTAGAGCTGGAAAGAAACCTTATTACTATGTTATAAAATGTTACTGGGTTGGATCAGCACTTTTTTAAAGGTGAAATTCAGTAGAATAGGAAAGGAAGTATTGCCTTATACATATTAAAGGACATACTGCTTTATGCACTTTTGTTTTATATGTTTATACACACAGACAATCCCACATGTATATGATTACTGGGATGCATTGTAAATGTGTTTTTCACACTAGAGCCTGTGTGTAATATGGTAGTAATTAGCTTCATGTGTCTGTTTAAGTTAAAAACTTAATTTCTCAATTGCCACATTCTAAAGTCTGAATTAGCCACATAGATATGGAACATTTCCATTATTGCAGAAAGTTCTGTTGAACAGTGCTGCTCTGGAGAGAATACCATATCCAGCTCTTCTAATTCTGCAGATGAGGAAACTAAGTCCTAATAACTGACAGCCTTTGAGGCCATTCATTCATTTATTGTCTTCTGTGTGTCAGGTATTGATAGAAGGGTAGCTAAGATTCTGGGAGACACTAAGCACACAGTAAGTGTTGAATTGTAATGATATTGGTCTAATTAATAGAGCACTATTAATAAAGGGAAACACCTTAAACATAAATGTTCTTGTTAAAATTGTAAGATTTTGTGTGATAAGATTTAAATTGTAATGATTTATTTTACAATTGCCTCTCTGTGATGTTAGTTAATAATAAAAGGACTTTGGAATTTTGAATGATAGAATTTTGGGTTCATTTCATGAATATTTAAATGGTAGAAACAGTAAATCTATAGCACCTTTCATCTAAGTTTACAAAGTCCTTGACTCTTGATCATATACTTCATTTTTAAAAATTAAATTTATTGGGGTGGCATTGGTTAATAAGATTATAAGGTTTCAAGGGAAGTTAATAGAGGACATCTGCAATTCTATAAATTCTGTAATACATCATCTATATATAGCATTATGTTTACCACCCAAAGTCAAATGTTCTTCTGTCATCATATATTTGACCCTCTTTACTCTTTACTACCTCTCCCCCAGCCCCCTTCCCCTCTGGTAACCATACTGTTGTTTGGTCTATTTGTTGTCTTGTTTGTTCATTTGTTGTTTTCAGTTTTATATCCCATATGAGTGGAATCATAAGGTATTTACTTGTTCTGTCTGACTTATTTAGCTTAGCATGATATTCTTAAGAATTATGTTGTCATAAATGGCAGTATTTCATCTTTTCTTATGGTATTCCATTGTATATATGTACCACATTTTTTTAAACAAATTTATTGAGATTAATTCAAATATCATACATTTAAAGTGTGCAATTCAATAATATGTGCTACCATCACCAAAGTCAACTTACATTTTTCATTACATAAAATACCATATGATTTCATTTATATGTGGAATGAAATGGACAAAATAAACTGATGAACAAAATAAAACCAGAAGCAGGGATACATGGAACAGACTGGCAAGTGCCAGAGGGGAGGGGCTGGGGATAATTGGATAAAGAAGGTGAAGGGATTAGCTAAAGAACATGTATGCATAACTCATGCATAAGGACAATAGTGTGGTGAAGGCCAAGGGAGGGGGAAGCAGAGGTGAGTGGAGGTGGGAAAAGGGAGGTCAATAGGGGACATCTGCAATAGTGTCGACATTAAAAAAATTTAATAAATGAAAACAAACCCGTTACCATTTTGGCTATCACCTTCCATTCCTCTTCCCCACCTGCCCTAAGCAACCAGTAATCTATTTTCAGTGTCTATAGATTTGTCCATTCTGGACATTTCACAAACATGGAATTGAGACTTGACTTCTTTCACTTAGCATTATGTTTTCAAGGATCATTCATGTTGGGCATGTATTAAGTACTATATAGTTCTTCATTGTCATGTAATATTCCATGATGCGGATATAAGATTTTATGCATTACTTAGTTGATGGATATTTGAGTTGTTTCCATCTTTTGGCTGTCATGAATAATGCAACAATAAACATTCATGTACAAGTTTTTTATGGACATAAGTTTTCATTTCTCTTGGGTGTATGTATACTTAGGGATATAATTGCTGGGTCATATGGTAACTTTGTGTTTAATTATTTAAGGAACTGCCAGACTGGTTTTCAAAGTGACTACACCATTTTGCACTACTATAAGAAGTGTATGAGGGTTAAAATTTCTCCACATCCTTGTCAATGTTGGTCAGACATTAAATTAACTCACTTTAGTCAAGCCATCTTAGTGGATGTGAAGTGTTCTCATTTTATTTATTTTAAAATATATTTTTATTGATTTCAGAGAGGAAGAGAGAGGGAGAGAAACAGAAACATCAATGATGAGGGAGGATCATTGATTGGGCGTCTCCTGCAAGCCCCCTAATGGGGATCGAGCCCACAACCAAGGCATGTGCCCTTGACAGGAATCGAACCAGGACCCTTCAGTCTGCAGGCCCGCGCTCTATCCACTGAACTAAATGGGCTCATTGTAGTTTTGATTTGTATTTTGCTGATGACTAAAGATGTTGATCATCTATCCGTGTGCTTATTGGCCATTTGTATATCTTTGGAGAAATATCTATTCAGATTGTTTGCCCATTTTTAAATTGGATTATTGGTCTTCTATTATTGAGAAGTGTGAGTTTCTTATATATTCCAGATTCAAGTCCCAGATAAGATATATGATTTACAAATATTTCTCTAATTCTGTTGGTTATTTTTTTCTCTCTTGATAGTGTCCTTTGAAGCATAAATTTTTTTCATTTTGAAGAAGTTAAATTTATGTTTTTCTTTTGTTAGCCAAAACTTTGGTATTTTAGCTATAAATCCATTGCCAAATATGAGGTTATGAATATTTACACAGGTGTTTTCTTCTACTGAGATATAGAAACATTACTCTTGTATAGCTGTTGTTCCTTTTCTCGGTTTTGCTTTATTTACATACTAGTGATCCAGTGCATGAAATTTGTGCACATTAAAAGGGAATTAATTGGAGGAAATATTTTAATATTGCTATTTGCCCTTTATAATAGAAGTGTCAGATATGAAAGAGAATTAGTAAAATGTATATGAAAATCTTCCTCTTGTTAGAGTCTGGGGCACGCTATGGGAACCAGAGTCAAGTCCCCACCCACCCACATGCACCTCAAAATTTCACGAGAACCAGACCCAGCCTGATGCACGAAGATTTGTGCAAGAATGGCCTTCCTTCCCCTGGCTGCTGGCACCGCCTTCCCACACTGCCCAGAGACCTGGCGTGGCTGGGGCAATGTATAATGCCTTCATCCTGTCCCTGGCTGCTTGGTGCCTGTGTATGCAAATTAAGCCACCATCTTTTTTTTTAAATCACCCATAGTGTTTTTTTTGTTTTTTTTGTTTTAATATATTTTATTGATTTTTTTACAGAGAGGAAGGGAGAGGGATAGAGAGTTAGAAACATCGATGAGAGAGAGACATCGATCAGCCGCCTCCTGCACGCCCCGTACTGGGGATGTGCCCGAAACCAGGATACATGCCCTTGACCGGAATCGAACCCGGGACCTTTCAGTCTGCAGGCTGACACTCTATCCACTGAGCCAAACTGGTTTCGGCAACCCACCATTTTTGTAGGGTTAATTTGCATACTCCTGATTGGCTGGTGGGCATCTCAACGGTATGGTCAATTTGCATCTTTCTCTTTTATTAGTATAGATACAGTCATGTGCCGGTTAAGTATTTTGAGGAATGCATTATGGTGTAAGAATGTTCATACCTGTAGAGAATTTTTAAAAATATATTTTATTGATATTTTTACAGAGAGGAAGGGAGAGGGATAGTTAGACACATCGGCGAGAGAGAAACATCGATCAACTGTCCCCTACTGGGGATGTGCCTGCAACCAAGGTACATGCCCTTGACCAAAATCGAACCTGGGACCCTTTAGTTCGCAGGCTGATGCTCTATCCACTGAGCCAAACTGGTCAAGGCGAGAATTTTTTTTTTAAATATATTTTATTGATTTTTTACAGAGGAAGGGAGAGGGATAGAGTTAGAAACATCGTTGAGAGAGAGACATCGATCAGCTGCCTCCTGCACGCCCCACAGTGGAGATGTGCCCGCAACCAAGGTACATGCCCTTGACTGGAATCGAACCTGGGACCTTTCAATTTGCAGGATGACTGACGCTCTATCCACTGAGCCAAACCGGTTAGGGCGAGAATTTTTTTTTGTTAATCCTCCCTCAAGGATATTTTTTTCCATTGATTTTTAGAGAGTGTAGAAGGGAGATAAGGAGGGATGGAGGGGATGAAGGGGAAGGAGAGGAGGGAAAGGGAAGGGAAGGAGAGAGGGAGAGAGGGAAGGGGAGAGAAAGAGAAACATCAATGTGAGATGCATTGATTGGTTGTCGTCTGTACCCGATGGGGATAGAGCCTGCAACCCAGGTACATGCCCTTGACCAGTAATTGAACCTGCAACCTTTTGGTGCACAGGCTGACACTAACCATTGAACACACTGGCCAGAGCCTGTATAGATATGTATTTGAGCCAAAAAGGATACACTTGGAAGCAAGATCTCAACAAGGTGAGGAAAATGTTTTATAGAATAGCAGTTTACAGTTTCTTTTATGCATTTGAGATTAAGGAGGGAAATAAGTAAAATTACAAGAAGGTGAGAGGAAGCAACTCGGGGATGGAATTACAGGATAGTTAAGATTATGTGCTTTCTTGAGGGGTGTGAAAGGGGGCATTTCAAAGGTGTTTTAACCTAGATGCACAGAAATAATGGACAGGGCTTGTAAAAATATTTTTTATTGATTTCAGAGAGAGGAAGGAAGAGGGAGAGAGAGAAAAACTTCAGTGATCAAAGAGAATCATCATTCGGCTGCCTCCTGCACACCCCCTACTGGGGGATGGAGCATGCAATCCCAGCATGTACCCTTACTGGGAATTTAACCAGGGACCTCTTGGTTCATGGGTTGATGCTCAACCACTGAGCCACATCTGCCAGGGCTTGCTTAAGGCAATGATAAGCCTTAGTAAAGAAATTGTATCCCTGTGGCTTGACTACCCACCATGACCTTCCCAATTATGAAGTAAGATTAGAACATCCTGTGAGGTTACTTTCCATGGAACTCCCTTTTCAGTCAACAATTATTAGACCATGTTGGTGTCAACAACGTCCAAAGGTATAGAGAACTTGTGTGAGTTTATTTGAGTCAATCTGACAATTGCCAGGAAGCAAAATTCTCAACATGTTGCAAAGATGCTCCCAGGGCCTGCAGACTGAAGGGTCCCAGGTTTGATTCCAGTCAAGGGCACATGCTGTGATTGTGGGCTTGATTTCCCAGTAGGGGGCGTGCAGGAGGCAGTTAATCAATAATTCTCTCTCATCATTGATAAGTCTCTCTCTCCCTCTCCATTCCTCTCTGAAACAAATAAAAAATATAAAAAAATGCTCCAGAGGATGGCAGTTTTACAGTTTATTTTATGCAGTAGAATCAAAAGAGGATTCATAAGGAAGGTTACATGAAATTCATTACTGGAAGATTAGGAACACAAGAGAAAGCAAAGTTGAGAAGTCTGATTGGATAAAGAGTAAAATGGGGAAACTTTTACATTGGTGGGTACAGGATAGTTAATAATTAATATTATAGCACATAGAAAATGTATCAGGAAGATTCTGTGGTCTCTGCTCTAATACGATGGGTATGTCTTGAGTGGTCTGGAAAAGGAGAGTACTTAGATGCAAAAATACAATAAAACAGACTTACCTAAGATACAGATTGACCTTTGTCAAGGAAGCTATAGGCCCAGAATGAGAATACCTCTTCCTGGTACAGTACAGGGAACCACCTTTTACAAATTGTTGTGGGGCGATTTTTACAATTAGTTGCAAATGACCACAGAGGCTGCTAAGTTGGTTAAATAAGCAAGCAAGGATTTATTGAGCTGGCCAGCCAGCCATGGCTGCCAGGGCACCACACGCAGGTGGAGTCCACACACTCATGACTGTGCCGCCTCGGGTATGCAGCCCTTTTTAAAGATACAAACCACATTTTTTTTCCTTATTCTAAAATCCACAAACAGCCACGGTGGTTGGTGGGGTTCAGTAGGCTGTAATGGTTCCTGTTGACTACTCCTTATCTCCCAACCACCCCCTGCTAGATGTTGGAATATGGACCTATCTTGTGGTGTGGTGAGAAGGCTAACCCCAGCTCTCTGACCTTGTAGGCCAGAGGCTAGATATGCCCATAATTTCAGTGCCATGCCAGGTGCATTTTTATTTATTTATTTTTATTTTTTACTTTTTAAATATATTTTATTGATTTTTTTTACAGAGAGGAAGGGAGAGAGATACAGAACTAGAAACATCGATGAGAGAGAAACACCGATCAGCTGCCTCCTGCACACCCCCTACTGGGGATGTGCCTGCAACCAAGGTACATGCCCTTGACCGGAATCGAACCTGGGACCTTTTAGTCCGCAGGCTGACACTCTATCCACTGAGCCAAACCGGTTTCGGCAGGAATTTTTCTTATGTACTTGGGAGAGGGAGAGGGAGAGAGAAAGAGAAAGAGACATTGGTGTGAAACACATGGATTGGTTGCCTCCTGTGCTTGCCCCTACCAGGCCTGGGATCAAACTGGAAAGTGAGGTACCTGCTGCCCTTGACTGGAAATTGAACCTGAGACACTGGTCCCTAAGCAGATACTCTAACCACTGAGCAATAGCCAGGGGGGAAATTACCTTTACTCTGCTTTTTATTTATTTTTATTTTTTTTAAATTAAATGTTTTTCATTCAAAGTATTACATATGTCCCTCCCTTTTCCCCATTGAACACTTCTAGCACATCCCAGTACCCTGCCTCAGTCCTTCACCACTCTATTGTTTGTTTCCATGGGTTATGCATATATTTTTATTTTTTTTAATTAAATGTTTTTCATTGAAAGTATTACATATGTCCCTCCCTTTTCCCCATTGAACACTTCTAGCACATCCCAGTACCCTGCCCCAGCCCTTCACCACTCTATTGTCTGTTTCCATGGTTATGCATATATCAATACAAGTTCTTTTTTTAAAATTACTTTATTGATTAAGGTGTTACATATGTGTCTTTATTCCCCCAAGTCTCCCCTCTCTCCCCCACTCATGCCCTCACCCCCCTGTTGTCTGTGTCCATTGGTTAGGCTTATATGCATGCATACAAATCTTTTGGTTGATCTCTTAGCTCCCTACTTCTCCCCAGCCTTCCCGCTGTAATTTGACAGTCTGTTCATGCTTCTCTGCCTCTGTATCAATCTTTTTGTTCATCAGTTTATAATGTGCTTTATTATCTATAAATGAGTGAGATCATGTGCTATTTCTATTTCAATGATTGGCTAATTTCACTTAGCATAATGTTCTCCAGTTCCATCCATGCTGCCACAAATGGTAAGAATTCCTTCTTTTTTTATGGCAGCATAGTATTTCATTGTGTAGATGTACTGTAGTATTCTGATCCACTCATCTGCTAATGTGCACTTACGCAGTTTCCAAATCTTAACTATTGTAAATTGTGCTGTTATGAACATTAGGGTGCATATATCCTTTCTGATTGGTATTTCAAGTTCCTTAGGATATATTCCTAAAAGTGGAATCCCTGGGTTAAATGGGAGTTCCATTTTTTAGTTTTTTTTGAGGAAACTCCATACTGTTCTCCACAGTGGCTACACCAGTCTGCATTTCCACCAGCAGTGAAGAGGGGTTCCTTTTTTCTCCACATCCTCTTCAGCACTTACCATTTGTTGATTTGTTGATGATAGCCATTCTGACAGGTGTGAGATGGTACCTCATTGTTATTTTGATTTGCATCTCTCTGATGATTAGTGACTTTGAGCATGTTTTCATATGTCTCTTGGCCTTCCTTATGTCCTCTTTCGAAAAGTACCTATTTAGGTCCATTGACTATTTTTTGATTAGGTTGTTTATCTTCCTTTTGTTGTATGATATCCTGTAAATGTTGGAAATTAAACCCTTAGCAGTGATAACATTGGCAAATATGTTCTCCCATGCAGTGGGTTTTCTTGTTTAGTTGATGGTTTCTTTTGATGTGCAGAAGCTTTTTATTTTGATGCAGTTTCATTTTTTAAAAAATTTTCTCCTTAGTTTCTATTGCCCTAGGAGCAGTATCAATGAAGAAATTGCTTCGGCATATGTCTGAGATTTTGTTGCCTGTGAATTCCTCTAGTATTTTTATGGTTTCCCATCTTACATTTAATTTAAGTCCTTTATCCATTTTGAGTTTATTTTTGTGTATGGTGTAAGTTGTTGTCCCAGTTTCATTTTTTTTGCATGTATCTTTACAATTTTCCCAAGATGATTTATTGAAGAGACTATCTTGACTCCATTGTATGCTCTTGCCTCCTTTGTCACATATTACTTGAGTATAATTTTTTGGGTCGATTTCTGGGTTCTCTGTTCTATTCATTGGCCTATATATCTGTTCTTATACCAGTACCAGACAATTTTGAGAACAGTGTCTTTGTAATACAGCTTGATATCTGTTACTGAGATCCCTCCTACGTTGGTCTTCTTTCTCAGGATTTCTACAGCTATTCAAAGTCTTTTTTTATTCCGGATGAATTTTTTGAGAGTTCGTTCTAGGTCTGAGAAATATGCCCTTGGTAATTTAATGGGGAGTGCATTGAATCTATAGATAGCTTTGGGTAGTATGGAAATCTTAATGATGTTGATTCTACCAATCCATGAACACAGTATGCTCTTCCATCTGTTTATGTCTTCCTCTTATCTCTTTTGTCATTGTACTGTAATTTTCAGAGTAGAGGTATTTAACCTCCTTTGTTAAGTTTATTCCTAAGTATCTTAATTTTCTTGGTGCTATAATAAATGGGATTGTTTTCTTAGTCTCTCTGTAATAAGTTCACTGTTGGTGTATAGAAATGCCACAGATTTCTTATTTTTTATTTTTATTTTCTTTTATTAAAGATATGTATTACAAGTGTACATATCTTCCCATTGCCCTCCTCCCCCACTCCCATACATGCCCTCACCCCCCAGTGTCTTGCGTCTCTTGCTTATGCTTATATGCATGCATACAAGTCCTTCGGTTGATCTCTTATCTACCCTACCTCTCCCTAACCTTCCTGCTGCAATTTGACACTGTTTCTTGCTTTACTGCCTCTGTATCTATCTTTTTGTTCATCAGTTTATAATGTTCTTTATTATCCATAAATGAGTGAGATCATATAGTATTTTTCTTTCATTGACTGGCTTGTTTCACTTAGCATAATGCTCTCCAGTTCCATCCATGCTGCAGCAAATGGTAAGAATTCCTTCTTTTTTATGGCAGCATAGTATTCCACTTTGTAGATGTACCATGGTTTTCTGATCCAGTCATCGGCTGATGGGCACCTAGGCTGTTTCCAAATCTTAGCTATTGTAAATTGTGCTGCTATGAATATAGGGGTGCATATATCTTTTCTGATTGGTGTTTCTAGTTTCTAGAATATGTTTATTATTAGGAGTGGTATTAGTGGTCGAATGGAAGTTCCATTTTTAGTTCTTTGAGGAAACTCCATACTGTTCTCCATAGTCCCTGCGCCAGACTGCATTCCCACCAGCAGTGCATGAGGGTTCCTTTTTCTCCCCATCCGAGCCAACACTTATCGTTTGTTGATTTATTGATGATAGCCATTTTGACAGGTGTATGATGGTATCGCATTATCGTTTTGATTTGCATCTCTCCAAAAATTAGTGACTTTGAGAATGTTTTCATGTGTCTCTTGGCCTTCCTTTTGTCTTCTTGCAAAATTATTTTATTTAGATTTGTTGCTCATTTTTTTATTGGATCATTTATCTTCCTTTTATTAAGTTGTGTAACTTGCCTGTAGATGCTGAAGATTAAACCTTTAACAGTGATAATATTGGCAAATATGTTCTCCCATACAGTGGGCATTCTTGTTGGTTTTTATTTTTTTTAATTAATTTTTATTAATTTTTTATACATATCTCCCCATTGCCCCCCCCTCCCTCCCAGGCATACCCCGACCCCCCAGTGTCTGTGATCATTGGTTATGTTTATAAGCATGCATACAAGTCCTTTGATTGATCACTTATTTACCTCACCTAACTTTAATCTTTCTGCTATAATTTCACAGTCTGTTTGATGCTTTATGATTTTTGTCCTCCTGAGAATTATCAGTCTACTCCCTTTCTGTGCTCCTGATTCTATTATATTCACCAGTTTATTCTGTTGATCAGATTTTTAATTCACTTAATTTTTAGATTCACTTGTTGACAGATGTGTATTTGTTGTTCATAATTTTTTGTCTTTTACCTTTTTCTTCTTCCTCTTCTAAAAGGGTACCTTTCAGCATTTCATATAATACTGGTTTGGAGTTGATGAACTCCTTTAGCTTTTTCTTCTCTGTGAAGGTCTTTATCTGCCCTTCAATTCTGAATGATAGCTTTGCTGGATAGATTATTCTTGGTTGTAGGTTCTTG
>JAAGEH010000013.1:3552535-3772007 GCA_011751065.1 Lasiurus cinereus
GTACCCCGACCCCCCAGTGTCTGTGATCATTGGTTATGTTTATAAGCATGCATACAAGTCCTTTGATTGGTCACTTATTTACCTCACCTAACTTTAATCTTTCTGCTATAATTTCACAGTCTGTTTGATGCTTTATGATTTTTGTCCTCCTGAGAATTATCAGTCTACTCCCTTTCTGTGCTCCTGATTCTATTATATTCACCAGTTTATTCTGTTGATCAGATTTTTAATTCACTTAATTTTTAGATTCACTTGTTGATAGATGTGTATTTGTTGTTTATAATTTTTTGTCTTTTACCTTTTTCTTCTTCCTCTTCTAAAAGAGTACCTTTCAGCATTTCATATAATACTGGTTTGGAGTTGATGAACTCCTTTAGCTTTTTCTTCTCTGTGAAGGTCTTTATCTGCCCTTCAATTCTGAATGATAGCTTTGCTGGATAGATTATTCTTGGTTGTAGGTTCTTGTTGTTCATCACGTTGAATATTTCTTGCCACTCCCGTCTGGCCTGCATCGTTTCTGTTGAGAAATCAGCTGACAGTCGTATGGGTGCTCCCTTGTAGGTAATAAACTGTTTTTCTCTTGCTGCTTTTAATATTCTCTCTTTCTCTTTTGCTCTTGGCATTTTAATTATGATGTGTCTTGGTGTAGTCCTCTTTGGGTTCCTTTTCTTTGGGGTTCTGTGTGCTTCCTCGACTTGTAAGTCTATTTCTTTTACCAGATGTGGGAAGTTTTCAGTCATTATTTCTTTAAACAGGTTTTCAGTATCTTGCTCTCTCTCTTCTTCTGGCACCCCCACAATTCTGATGTTGGTACGCTTGAAGCTGTCCCAGAGGCTCCTTACATTATCTTCACATTTTTGGATTCTTTTCTCTTCTTGCTTTTCCAGTTGAATGTTTTCTGCTTCTTTATATTTCAAATTTTTGACTTGATCCTTGCCTTTCTCTAGTCTGCTGTTAGTACTCTGTATAATAGTTTTTATTTCAGTCAGTGTATTTATCATCTCCTCTTGGGTCTCACTAAATTTATCCATCTTTTCTAGCATATTCTTGATAAACCTTATAAGCGTGGTTTTGAACTCTATATCCAGTCGTTTTTTTTCCTCCATTTCTTTTGCTTATAATCCCTTCCCTTGTCTCGGCATTTTCACTGTGTCGGGGAAACTTTTGTGCTGGATTCAGCCGAAGAAGCCTCTGTTGAGCTTGGGAGGGGTGGAGTCTCAGGGCTTAAGGGACCACCTTGCCGTCCAGTCGGCCCCGCCCTCCACGGCCCCTGAGTCTCCCGTGACTGGGTAATGGCTGGAGTGGTCCTTGTGTGCGCGCACCCGCAGTGCCTCTAACCGCTGCCTTTCCGGCTCCCCTGCGAACCAGGACCACACGAGTCTATGTCTCCAGGGTTTCGCCCAAAACAGGGGCTTAGTGGAGTCAGAAGTGGCACAGTTCGGAGGGTCTGTCTCCCGCCCACTCGCGAAAGCCAGCGGCACAATCAGCAATCTGTCCTCCGCGTGGTGCCGTGCTCGACCAGACCTCCGATCCTTTGCAACTCCCCTAAATTTCCGTGCACTTCTCCCTTTTCACAGTCCAAACTCCCCCCGTATGAGTTTCAGCTGGATCTGGGGTTTAGTGTCGCCGGACAAGGGGTTCAATGCCTTTGAGAGTCTCCGTCTCCCTCCCGCCAGAGAAAGCCAGCCAGGTACTCCGGCACCCGCTCTCTCCTCGCGCGCGTCTCCGTACCTCAGCTTTTTGCAGCTCCTCTGGGTCTCCGTGAGCCCCTCTCTTTCCCTCTAGTTGTAGAACTTCCACTCAGCCAGCTTTCCTGTGGTTCTGGATGATGTCCATTCTGTCTTTTAGTTGTAGTTTTGAAATTGTTGTGCGAGGCAGCAGTATAGGTGTTTACCTATGCCGCCATCTTGGATTTCTCCCTTGTTGTTTTGTTGATGGTTTCTTTTGCTGTACAAAAGCTTTTTATTTTGATGTAGTCCCATTTGTTTATTTTCTCTTTAGCTTCCATTGCCCGAGGAGCAATGTCAGTGAAGTTCCTTCCGCATATGTCTGAGATTTTGCTGTCTGTGGATTCCTCTTGTTTTTTATGGTTTCCCATCTTATGTTTAGGTACTGTATCCTTTTTGAGGGTTTTTTTTTTTTTGTGTGTGTGTATAGTGTAAGTTGGTGGTCTGGTTTCATATTTTTGCATATTTCTGTCCAATTTTCCCAACACCATTTATTGAAGACTGTCTTGACTCCATTGTATGTTCATGCCTCCTTTGTCAAATATTTAATTGAGTATAGTGGTTTGGGTCAATATCTGGATTCTCTGTTCTATTCCATTGGTCTATATTTCTGTTCTTGTGCCAGTACTAGGCTGTTTTGAGAACAGTGGCTTTGTAATACAGCTTGAAATTTGGTATTGAGATCCCACCTACTTTATTCTTCTATTTCAGGATTGCTGTGGCTATTTGGGGTCTTTTTTTATTCCAGATGAATTTTTGGAGAGTTCTTTCTAGGTCTGTGAAATATGCCTTTGGTATTTTAATGTGGAGTGTATTGAATCTATAGATTGCTTTAGATAATGCAATGTGTATAATATAGACATTTTAGTGATGTTAATTCTCCCAATCCGTGACAATGGTATGTTCCTCCATGTGTGTATGTCTTCCTCTATCTCTTTTTTTCAGTTTCCTGTAGTTTTCTGCATTATAAGTCTTTTACCTTTTTAGTTAAGTTTATTCCTAGGTATCTTAATTTTTTTGTGAAATGATAAATGGGATTGCTCTTTAGTGTCTCTTTCTGTAAGTTCACTATTGGTGTATAGAAGTGCAATAGATTTATTGGTGTTAATTTTGTATCCTGCTACATTGCCAAATGCATTTATTAAGTCTATTAGTTTTTTGATGGAGTCTTTAGCATTTTCTATGTACAGTATCATGTAATTTGAGAATAAGGACAGATTTACTTCTTCTTTTCCAATTTGGATGCATTTTATTTATTCTTCTTGTCTAATTGCAATGGGTAATACTTCCAGTACTATGTCAAATAGGAGGGGTGAGAGTGAACATCCCTGTCTTGTTCCTATTCTTAGGGGAAATGGTTTTAGTTTTTGCCCATTGAGTATGTTGTTAGCTGTGGGTTTATCATATATAGCTTTTATTATGTTGAGGTATGATCCTTCTATTCCCACCTTGCTGAGAGTTTTTATCAAGAAAGGGTGTTGGATTTTGTCAAATGCTTTTTCTTCATCAATAGATATGACTATGTGATTTTTATCTCTCAATTGTTTATGTGATGTATTACGTTCATTGATTTATGAATATAGTGCCATCCTTGCATTCCTGGGATAAATCCTATTTGGTCATGGTGTATGATCTTTCTGATGTACTGCTGAATCCGATTTGCTAGAATTTTGTTGAGGATTTTGGTATCTATGTTCATGAGGGATATTTGCCTTTAATTCTCTTTCATTGTGTTGTGTTTATCTGGTTTTGGTACTACGGTGATGCTGGCTTCATAGAAGGAGCTTGGAAGTTTCCTTCCTCTTAAATTTTTTTGGAATAGTCTGAGGAGGATAAGATTTAATTCTTCCTTGAATGTTTGGTAAAACTTCCCTGTGAAGTTGTCTGGCCCTGGCCTTTGGTTTGCTGGAAGCTTTTTTATGACTGCTTCAATTTCTTCCATAGTTATTGGCCTATTGATATGTTTAGATTTTTACTGGTTGAGTTTTGGAAGGTTATATTTTTTTAGGAATATCTCCATTTCCTCCATGTTGTCCAGTTCGTTGGAATAGAGTTGATCATAGTATTTTTTAACAATCCTTTTTATTTCGGTGTGGTCTGATGTTATTTCAACTCTTTCATTTCTTATTTTATTCGTATCCTCTCTTTGCTTCTTGGTAAGCCTGGCCTGAGGTTCATCAATCTTGTTTATTCTTTCAAAGAACCACCTCTTAGTTTTGTTGACCTTTTGTATTGTTTCTTTGGTCTCTATGTTGTTTATCACCACTCTGATTTTTATTATTTCCTTCCTTCTGCTTACACTTGGTTTTTCTTGTTGCTCTCTTTCTAACTCTTTGAGTTGTAGGGCTAAGTAATTTATTAGCATTGTTTTTTGCAGTAGGTTTGTAGACTATGAACTTCATTCTCAAGACTGCTTTCCCTGTTTCCCATAGATATTTGGATTGTTGTATTTTTATTGTCATTTGTTACCATAATGTTTTTTATTTCTTCCTTGATTTCTTTGGTAACACAATCATTGTTTAATAGCATGCTGTTTAGTCTCCAGATGTTTGATTTCTTTGGATTTTCATTATTGTTGTTGATTTCCAGTTTTATTCCATTGTTATCTGAGAAGATGCTTGATATGATTTCTATCTTCTTGAATTTGAAGAGAATTTGCCTATGACCCTAAATATGGTCTATCTTTGAAAATGACACATATGCACTTGAGAAGAATGTATATTCCGTGGCTTTGGTGTGAAAAGTTCTGAAGATATCAAATAATTCCATATGGTCTAATGTCTCATTTAGGATTGATGTTTCTTTGCTGATTTTTGTTAAGAAGATTTGTCCAGTGGTGATAGTGGTGCATTATAGTCTCCTAATATGATTATATTGCTTTCAATCTCTCCCTTGATATTCTCCAGGAATTTTTTAAAAAATATATTTTATTGATTTTTTTTACAGAGAGGAAGGGAGAGGGATAGAGAGCTAGAAACATCAATGAGAGAGAAACATCAATTAGCCACCTCCTGCACACTCCCTCCTGGGCATGTGCCCGCAACCAACGTACATGCCCTTGACTGGAATCGAGCCTGTGACCTTTCAGTCTGCAGGCCGACACTCTATTCACTGAGCCAAACCGGTTTCGGCAGGAATTTTTCTCATGTACTTGGGTGCTCCTGTGTTGGGTACATATATGTTTACCAGAGTTATTTCTTGTTGGATTTTCCCCTTTAGTATTATGATATGGCCTTCCTTATCTCTTGTTATGTCCTTCACTTTGAGATCTAATTTCTCATAAATAAGTATTGCTACCCCAGCTTTTTATTTTCATTTCCATTCGCCTGAAAACGCTTTTTTCATCCCTTCACTGACAGTCTGTGTGCATCTTTTTTTTTTTTTTTTTGATGTGGGTTTCTTGTAGACAGCAGATATATGGGTTGTGTTTTCTTTTTTTTTTAAATTTCTTTATTGGTTAAGTTGTTACATATGTTTCCTTATTCTCCCTTAGCCCCCGTCCCCCAACTCATGCACTCACCCCCATGTTGTCTGTGTCCATTGATTAGGCTCATATGCATGCCTACAAGTCTTTTGGTTGATCTCTCACCCTTACCCCCCCCTCCCCTACCTTCCTTCTGAGGTTTGATGGTCTGATCAATGTTTATCTGTCTCTGGAATTGTTTTTGTTCATCACTTAATGTTTTTCATTATATTCCATAAATGAATGAGATCATGTGATACTTATGTTTCTCTGACTGGCTTATTTCACTTAACATAATGCTCTCTAGTTCCATGCAAGTTGATGCAAATGGTAGGAATTCCTTTTTTAGCGTGTGTAGTATTCCATTGTGAAGATGTAGCACAGTTTTATAACCACTCATCTACTGATGGGGACTTAGGCTGTTTACAAATATTAGCTATCATAAATTGTGCTGCTATGAATAGAGGGATGCATATATCCTTTCTGATTGGTGTTTCTATCTTCTTGGGATATATTCCTGGAAAAGGTATTAGTAGGTCAAATGGGAGTTAAATTTTTAGTTTTTTTAAATTTTAATAAATCTTTATTGTTCAGATTATTACAATTTTTCCTCTTTTTTTCCCTTCCATATCTCCCCTCCATCTGGTTCCCACCCCACCCTCTGCCCTTACTGGCCCCACTCATTGTCCTCATCCATAGGTGTATGATTTTTGTCCAGTATCTCCCTGCACCCCTCCTCACCTCTTTCCCCCTGAGAATAATCAGTCCACTCCGTTTCTATGCTTCTAATTCTATTATATTCACCAGTTTATTCTGTTCATCAGCTTTTCAGCTCACGTGATTTTTAGATTCACTTATTGATAGATATGTATTTGTTGATCATAATTTTTACCTTTACTGTTTTCTTCTTCTTCCTCTTCATAAAGAATACCTTTCACCATTTCATATAGTACTGGTTTGGTGTTGATGAACTCCTTTAGTTTTTTCTTATCTGTGAAGCTCCTTATCTGCCCTTCCATTCTGAATGATGGCTTTGTTTGGTAAAGTAATCTTCGTTGTAGGTTTTTGCGATTTATTACTTTGAATATTTCTTGCCACTCCCATCTGGCCTGCATAGTTTCTGTTGAGAAATCAGCTGACAATCATATGGGTGCTCCCTGTAGGTAATCAACTGTTTTTCTCTTGCTGCTTTTAATATTCTCTCTTTGTCTTTTGCTCTTGGATTCGTAAGTCTATTTCTTTCACCAGATGTGGGAAGTTTTCAGTCATTATTTCTTCAAATAGGTTTCAAGTATCTTGCTCTCTCTCTTCTTCTGGCACCCCCACAATTCTGATGTTGGTACACTTGAAGTTGTCCCAGAGGCTCCTTATACTATCTTCACATTTTTGGATTCTTTTTGCTTTTCCAGTTGAGTGTTTTCTGCTTCTTTATATTTCAAATTTTTGACTTGATTCTTGCCTTCCTCTTGTCTGCTGTTAAGTCTCTGTATAATATTTTTTCTTTCACTCAGTGTATTTTTAATTTCTAGTTAATCCTTTTTCATCTCCTCCTGGGTCTCGCTAAATTTATCCATCTTTTAGGAAATTCTTGAAAACCTTATAAGTGTGGTTTTGAACTCTATATCCAGTCGTTTGTTTTCCTCAATTTCTTTCCTTTGTGGTCTGTTCCTTTGTCTCTGCATTTTTGCTATGCTGGGAGAACTTCTGTGCTTGAATCAGCCTTATGATATAAGACTTGAAAAACTGCAAAAGCCTCTCTGTTGAGCTTGTGTAGGGTGGAGTCTCAGGGCTGTGCAGAGACAGCTTTAGCTTCTAGTCTGCCTCCCATCCCCAAGCAGTGCCTGGGTATCAAGTTTCTCTCGGTAATCACTGTGGCCCTTTTCATGCGCACGCACGGGTGCCTCCAGACCTTTGCCTTTCCGGTTCCCTTGCGCTAGGGATCTGTGTGAGTCTGGTTTCCTAGGGTCCCGCCCAAAACTGGTGTTCAATGCAGTTAGAAGTGGCACAGTTGGGAGGCTCTGTCTCCTGCCCATCAGAATGAGCCAGCGGCACAATCAGCAATCCGTCCTCTCTGTGCTCATTGGTTTGTGCGCCCCAGATTTCAGCCCTTTCGCAGCTCCCCTAAATTTCCACGCACTCTTCCCTTTTCACAGTCCAGACTCCCCTCGTATTAGTCTCGCCTGGAGCTGGGGTTCAATGCAGTAGTATAAGGGGTTTGGTGCTGTCACGAGTCTCTGGCTCCCTCCCACCAGATAAAGCCAGCCAGGCACTCTGTCGCCCGCTCTCTCCACGTGCGCATCGCCGTACCTCAGCTTTTTGCAGCTCCTCTGAGTCTCTGTGAGCCCCTCTCTTTCCTTCTAGTTGTAGAATTTTCACTCAGCCAATTTTCCTGTGGTTCTGGATGAGGTCCGTTCTGTCTTTTAGTTGTAGTTTTGAATTTTTTGTGTGAGTCAGCAGTTTAGGTGTTTACCTATGCCACTGTCTTGGTTTTTCCATGGTTTCAATCTTCTTGAATTTGTGCAGACTTTGCTTGTGACCCCGTATGTGGTCTATTTTTGAAAATGTCCCAAGTGTACTTGGGAAGCATTTATAATCTGCAGCTCTGGGATGAAATGTTCTGAAGATGTCAATTTAGTCCATAGGATCTAGTGAGTCATTTAGGATTGTTGTTTCTTTGCTGATTTTTTGATCAGAGAATTTATCCAGTGATGTCAGTGGTGCATTAAAGTCCCCTATTATGATTGTATTCTTCTCTATCTCTCTCTTGGTATCTTCCAGGAGATTTTTAATGTATTTGGGTGCTCCTGCATTGGGTGCATTTATGTTTACTAGGGTTATATCCTTTTGTTGTATTGATCCCTTTGGTATTATGAAGTGGCCTTCTTTAGCTCTTGTTATGGCCTTCACTTTGAGGTCTATTTTGTCAGATATAGGTATTTCTACCTCAGGTTTTGTTTTTTTTTCCATTTGCCTGAAAGATATTTTTTCATCCCTTCACTTTCAGTCTTTTTGAGTCCCTTGTTCTGAGGTGGGTCTCTTATAGAAAGCATATATATGTGTCATGTTTTTTTATTTATTGAGCCACTCAATGTCTTTTGATTTGAGCATTTAGTCCGTTTATGTTTAAAGTTATTATTGAAAGGTACTTATTTGTAGCCATTTTTATTTCTTCCTGCTGTGTTCCTTCTTACCTTTTTATTTCTTCTTTTTACAGCATTCCATTTAGCATTTCTTGCATTGCTTATTTTTAGTGATAAACTCCCTTAGCCTTTTTTTGTATGAGGAGCTCCTGATTTCCCCTTCAATTTTGATTGATAATCTTGCTGGATAGAGTATTCTTGGATTGAGTCTGTGCTTTGCATCACTTTGTATATCTCATTCCATTCTCTTCTATCCTGATGTGTTTCTGATCTTCTAACTTGCTGATTCAGTTCTCTGCTTCTTGTAGTCTACTGTTGAAGCCTTCCATGGTGTTTTTGATTGTAGCTATATCATTTTTCATTTCTTCCTAATTTTTTCATAGGTTGTTGATTTTCTCGTACATCTGGTGTATGAAATGTGTGACCAGTACTCTGAATTGTTTTTCTGTCACCTTTCATGCTTCTGTTTTGCTTATATCTTTACTTGGTGATTCCTCCTTTTCTTTCCTCTGGGGATTGCTTGGTTGTCTCCCCATTCTGACTATCACCAGAAGGTTTGGATGTCGAGTGGCAGGGTCCTCGACCATTTCAGTGGAAGTTTTGCACCCCACAAGTGTTACTGAAGAATTCTGATATCAAGACGTGCAGTTGCTGTGGGTTGTTGGGAACCACGCTCGCCCTGGGTCAGAGTCACCAGCGCTTAGTGTGACCTCGTGTGTGCACCTAGAATCAGGGGAGCTGCCTGCGCCATGTTGAAACAGAGAACCCTCTGGCATGTGACAAAAATCACAGGTCCCCTATTACCTGTCAGGAATCAGAGGCTCACTGTGTCCATGCTTTGAATCAAGTATCCGTGTGTTTGTTTGTTTTTTCTTGGGGCTACCACACACTGAGAATCAAGTCCCTGTGTGCACATGTGCCAAGATTTGGAGTCACTGGCTCTTAGTGTGAATGTACTGGGAATCAAGGATCTAAGGCGCATGTAATGTGCAATGGAGTCTTGTCACTGGTGGTCAATGCTGCCGCTTGTGTGGAGATTCAGGGTCCCTGATCTGCCTGGGAGACTGGGTTGCTCAGTCCTACTGTGTTGATAGGAGGTCCACTTCCGCCTTGTGGTAAACAGCCTTTTGTGTGCACTTGCCCTGAATCAATGTCAGGTGGCACTACCTCTTAGTGTTTGTGTGGGTCTGGTTATGCGGGTGTGCACTGTGGAAAACAAACTCTATGCCCATGTACCCAGGCTCAAATTCAGCGCTGCCTTCCTATGTGGGCACAGGGTCTGGTCGTGGGGAACAAACTCCTCGAGACCGCACATCCAGGTTCACATTCACCGCAGCGTTTCTGTTAAGGTGCAGGGTCTGCTTAACTCCCTGGATTTGTACCCCCAAGCTCATATTTAGTGCTGTCTCCTGCGTGGGCATAGGATCTGGTCGCAGAACACAATCTTCCCAAGGTCATGCAACTATGCTCACATTCAGGACTACCTTCCTGCCTTGGCAGCGAGGCGAGACACAGGAAACACATTTCCTCAGTTCATAAGGCTGGCTCAAGTTCAGTGTTGTCTCCCTGCCCTGCATGGGTGCGGGATCTGGTCTTAGAAGATGAGGTCCCTAGGGATGGGCGGCTAGGCTCAAGTCCACTCAGTCTCCCTACCTGGGCGTGGAAATGAGTCATGGGAAACAAATTCCCTGAGTTTGCAAGTGCAGGGTCAAGTTCAGTGCTGTCTGCTTGTCTTGTGTAGGCGCAGGATCTGGTCATAGAAGACCAGCTCCCTAGAGATGAGCAGTTAGGCGCGATTCTGCTCAGTCTCTCTGCCTGGGCATGGAGATGAGTTGCAGGGAACAAATTCCCTGAGTTCACATATCCGAGGTCAAGTTCAGTGCTGTCTCCCTGCACTGTGTGGGCAGGGGATCTGATTGCAGAAGACCAGCTCTGTAGGGATGAGCCCCTAGGCTGGAATTCCACTCAGTCTTCCTGCCTGGGTGCGGAAATGAGTTGTGGGAAACAAATTCCTGAGTTTGCAATTCTGGGGTCAAGTTCAGCGCTGTCTCTCTGCCCTGCGTGGGTGAGGGATCTGGTCTCAGAAGACCAGCTCCCTAGAGATGAGCAACTATACTTGAATTTTGCTCAGTCTCCCTGTCTGAGCTCGGAGACTATTCACAGGAAACAAACTTCCTGTATTTGACACCAGGGCTCAAAGTCAGGCAGAGTCGCCACTGCTTTGTGTGTGCAGAAAGCCTTATTGTGCGGCTGGGTTCTGGTAGGTTTTATATTGTTGCCGCACAAGCGGCGGGGGTGAAGGGATTGGCCTTGTGACTCAGAAATCTGTGGCCGGTGCCTAGAGTACTGGTGTCCCTGGGTCTGCTGCTGTGGTGGCAGGTCTTCTACCAGATCGGCTGTAGAGTACTTGTTTGCTACCAAGACCAGACTGAGTGGTGACGAGGGTAGGATCTTACTCTCAGGCAGTTCTGTTTTTCAGGATGGCATGGTCTCTGTGCTGCCAGTGTCCTCCCTGGAGTGTTTGCAGTGGCTGCGGATTTTCCATCTAAGACTGCCCAGATTGGCAGCCTCCTGGAAAAACTGCACGGTTTAACTGTCCCTATTTCACTCACACACACAACCATACCAGTCCACACACACCTCCATCGCTCCCTCATTCTCTCACACACTCTCCCTTCCTAACTTCCTCCCAGTCGCCATCTTGCCTCCTCCCCAGTGTCGTGTTTTCTTATCCAATCTCTTACCCTATGACTTTTGATTTGGGCATTTAATCCATTTACATTTAAAGTTATTTTTGATAGGTACTTATTTGTCGCCATTTTTATTCTTTATCCCCGTGTTCCTTCTTCGCTTCCTATTTCTTTCTTTCTTTCTTTTTTTTCTTTTTTTACAGCAGACCCTTTAGCATTTCTTGCATTGCTGGTTTGGTGGTAATAAATTCCTTTAGTCCTTTTTTGTCTATGAAGCTCCTAATTTCACCTTCAAGTTTGAATGATATAGCCTTGTTGGGTACACTATTCTTGGATTCATACCCTTGCTTTGCATGACTTTGTATATTTCAGTCCTGATTTTTTAAAGCAGGCAATGTTCCTTAATTTCTTGTATTCCTTTATTTGTGATTACACAAGTTGTATTTTGTGATTCATCCCCTTGGTGGCTGTGTTTCGGGATTGACCTCTGGGTCTGTAGGTCCTCTCTAGCCTGTGGTTAGATCCCAGCTTTCACTGTGGCACTCAATACTGGTTTGTGGGAGTGGGTTGCCTCAGAGCTGGTTCTCTGATGGTTGTTTCCCACTTTGATCCCCAGGTTTCAGAAAAACAACTTTCCCCTGCAGTCTCTTATGGTGTCCCTAATTGGGTGATCCTATGTATTGGGCTCATTAATCAGAAGTAAGGATTTAAAGAGGAAAAAGGGTAAGTGTGTGATTTCTAGGGCTGTGTGCAAGTCTGTGCAGTCTTTTTTTCCCCTTTGTGTCTAAGCAGCCAGCACACTTTTTAAAAATTTTAGGCTGTCCTTCTGTGTCAGATCAAAATCGGTTGCTTTTTAGAGATCCCTTCTGTTAGCAGCTCTGAGGATTGCCTACCATATTCATGGGTCACGCCAGTCCCAACAGCTACGGATTTTTAGGCGCAAACTTTCCCGTTTCCAATTCCCGCAGTGTACACATTTCTCTGTCCTCCTGGGACCAGAGACCTTACCTTATCCCAGCAAAATCTGATCTTTCTGTGGTGGAGTGTAGAGTTCCTCTGAATCTGCTTGTTTGCACCAATTGGGGACTCGTGTTCTGTGGTTCGCAGCTATTCGGTGGGTGCCATAGTTGTAGATTTTCAGGCTTCTGATAATATCCATTTTCCCCTTCAAGATGGCGCTATCTCCGTGTCCAAGCGGATAGCTCTGGTAGGCATCCCAGCAGCAGTTGGGCCTTTCCAGTCAGGAGAGCCCTGTCCAGCAATCCCCCACCTCTCCTGTAGTATAGCTGTCCCTTAACTCACCAGAAAACACTCCCTGTGTGACCCTCAGCTGTTCTTTCTATCTGCTCTTTCTATTTGCTCTGGGACAAGGCTTGGGACACATCTGTCTATTCCACTGCCATTTTTTTTCTGCCTTCTGCTTTTTTAAAGACATTATATGTTGAGTTTATTTGCCCCTGTTTATTTCTTCATGTTCAGTCTAATTAGACTTTATTTCTAAAATGTGTAGTTTCTTTAAATAAAATTTTTAAAAGTATATTTATTGATTTCATATAGGGAAGCTGAGGGGGAGAGAGATAAAAACATCACTGATGAGAGAGAATCATTGATTGATTTCCTCCCGCATGCCCCACACTGGGGATTGCACCCACAACCTAGGCATGTGACCTGCCTGGGAATTGAACCATGACCTTCTATTTCATAAGTTGACATTCAATCACTGAGTCATTCTGGCTGGGTTTCCTCTTAAAATTTTAGCTTATTTTGATTGTTTTATAATCATGCCTTTCTATTGTACTTTCCTGGTCTATAGTGCTATAATTCTGATTATTATTTTGTATTTTTATACTAAGCTTATATGGAATTCGATTTTTATCATTTTCTGTTGCTCATTTTTATCTGAAATGACTTTGCCTGACCTGAACTTTTAGTAAGAGGCTTGGTTCACTTAACTTTTCTAACTTCACAGAGCTCCCTTTTGTGTTGTTTTCATGGATATCCTATCTTTCTTCCCCTTCATTTCTCTTGTCTGTGTCTTCTTATTTTTTACTTCTGTTGTCCTTGTCCTGCCTAATTTTAATTCCACTTCTAACAATTTTTCCTCATTGTGTCCAGAAAGGAAGATTTATTGGTTAATTTATTTATTTAGTTTTTTTTATCGGTGAGTTTTGAGAGTTAGTGGGATTAGACTTTTCCAGCTCCTTCAGAATATATTATCCCAGACAGTTTGCATCCATTTACTTTGGGATTAAAAAACAGCCTTTAGTTTCATCTACCGTTCCTAATTTGGCCACTAAGTTTTACAGTGAATACACTCAGGGTATTCTGACCAGGTGGCCTCTGCTTATCTATATCTATATCTATATCTATATCTATATCTATATCTATATCTATATCTATATATCTATATCTATATCTATGTCTATGTCTATGTCTATCTATATCTATATCTATATCATCTATATCTATATCTATATCATCTATATCTATAGCTATATCAATTTATCTATCTATCTGAAAGGCTAATACGCTAAATGTGCATCTGATCAATAGTTATGACATGCACTGACCACCAGGGGCCACACACTCAACTCAGAAGCTGCTGTGATGCATACTGGCCATTTACAGAGAATTGGCATCGCCAACTTGGCAACCACAAAGCAACACTTGTCTTCCCCCATGTGGGATACAGGCCCCACCACCCCCTTGGATTGACAGCCCACCAAATCGCAGCCCAGGCTGCCAAGACCCCATGGTGCAAAGTGCAGATCATAGCCCAGTCCAGCCCAGAAATGCTGGCTGTGGGTGCTGGGTAATGGCGTCACATAGCAATGCCCAGCTTCCTTTCCTTAGTGATGACTAAGCCTCCTTGCAGTTTCTTCACCTCAGGAACACAACTTGCTTTATAGCCAGGTGGAAACATTTCACAGTGTACTCAAAGTCTGTGAAGTATTTTCCCATGCCTCGTCTCATTTGATCCTCATAGAAGTCCTGGAGTAGGTAGGTAGGAGATTCAATGGAATCCTATTTTCTTTTCATTAGTTTGAAAAAGGAAATTTAGAAAGCTTAGAAAATTGACCTGACTAAAAAGAAGTAAGAAATGTGGACCTTGAAAATGACTTCAGGTTTTCTCACTATGCAGAATATAATCAAACACTGCTGCAATTAAATATTTTACCCTTTGTTCTCTCTGCATGATCTACAATAATAATCTGCTTTGTATTGATATTTACTGCTATATTGCTGACGATTACCTGAAAGAGAAGTTGAGGTGCTTCACTGAGATGGAAAAAGCTTAGCTAAGTCAGAAAGCAGGTCTAATTAAGTTGACTCTTGCATGCACAATATAATAAAGCTCTCACTGGTACTGATCGCATGTGTGTGTTTCCATCTGTCATTGTTTATCATAAATTTTGTTGACACTTCTATTATAGAGAAAGGGCAAATAGCGATATTAAAATATTCTAATTAATTTCCTTTCAATGTGCACAAATTCCTGCATTGGGCCACTAGTTACCTCAGAATTGTTGATACCATGCGATTATATGGCTTTTTGTGGTTTCCCTCCTTGTGCTTGCTTTGTGAAGTTCAAGGGGATTTCTTATATCCCAGTTGGTTGTACATGTTTTCCGTACATTCTAGATAGTTATTCTGTTTGTAATGTGATAATTCCAGGAGATGAAAATGCTATGCTTCCCACTGCTTTGCCATCTCCATCATGTTTTCTATTTTTCCTTTATGTGGTAAAAATCACATTATGTGAGATCTACTGTCTTAAAAAAAAAAACGTAAGTGTTCCTTATAATAACTGAATACAATGTTGTACAGGAAATATATAGGAATTATTCATCTTGCATAACTAAATCTTTATACTGTTGTATAACAACTTCCATTTCCTCTTCCTTCAAGCCCTGATCAACCACCATTCTACTTTCTGTTTCTATGATTGATTTTTTAAAATTTATTTCAGAGATGAAGGGAGAGAGAGAGATAGAGATATCAATGATGAGAGAGAAACATTGATAGGCTGACTCCTGCATGTCCCACTCTGGGGATTGAGCCTGCAACCTGTACATATGCTCTGACCAGGAATAGAACCATGACCTCCTGGTTCATAGGTTAACACTGAACCACTGAACCTCACTGCCTGGCTGGTTCTATGACTTTGACTACTAGATATCTCATATAAGTGGAATCATGTAGTATTTGTCTTTTAATGACTAGCTTATTTAAGTTAACATGATATCCTGTAGATTCACCCATGTTGCCATATATGTCAGAATTTCTTTTTCATGTTTAAATAATATTCTGTTATATATATATATATATTTTACTTATGTATTCATCCACTGGTGGATATATATGTTGTTCCTTTCACAGTTGGGCTCCTGTGAATAATGCTGCAATAAGTATAGGAGTGTAAGAATGTTTTTGAGATTTTGATTTCAATTCTTTTGGATAAATACCCAGATCTGAAATTGGTTGATCATATGTTAGTTATGTTTTTTAACTTCATGAGGAAGCTTCATACAATTTTCCATAGCAGCTGCATCGAAATTTCTACCATCAGTGTGCAGTGTTCCAATTTTTCCACATCTTCACCAACACTTGTTATTTTTTATTTTTTCATAATTGCCATTCTAACAGGTGTAAAGCATTATCTCACTGGTTTTGATTTGTATTTTCTTTCTGCCATTAATTTCTAGTTTTGTTTTATGTTTGGCAAACAATTTGTATAATTTCAGTCTACTTAAATTTGTTTTGTGACCTAATAAGTGATTTATTTTGGAGATTGTTCTGTATTTACTTAGAAGAATGTGTATTCTATTGCTGTTAGGTGGAATGTTTCCTTAAATCCATTTGGTTTACAGTGTTATTCAAGTTCACTAATTTCCTACTAATCTTTTGTCTGTATTTTTTGCTGTTATTGAAAGAGGGATATTAAAGTCTCCTATTATTGTGTTGCCCTGTAGTTCTCCCTTCATTCCTGTCAAAATTTGCTTCATATGTTATGTACTCAGATGTTGGCTGCCTATCTATACATAATTAAAGGGTAATATGCTAATTAGACCAGGTCAGTTGGACATATTTGGACATCCAATTTCCTTCCAGATATCTGACTTCCTTCCAGACATTTAGGGTGCGACCAGGTTGGCCGGGGGGACAGTTAGGGAGCAATCAGGCTGGCATGTAGAGTGGTTAAAGGTGATCAGGCAGGCCAGCAGGGGACCAGTTAGAGGGTGATCAGGGTGGCAGAGGTCAGTTAGGGGGTGACCAGGCTGGCAGGGGTGCAGTTAGGGGGCAACCAGGCTGGGAGGGGAGAGCAGTTAGGGGTGATCAGGCAGGCAGGCAAGCAGGCAGGCAGGTGAGTGGTTAGGAGCCAACGGTCCCGGTTTGCGAGATGGTTTACCATTATACTAGAGACCCAGTGCACAAATTTGTTTACCTTGAAAGGAACAGTGGGCTGCGAGGCTGTAGTGGGCATAGGGGTGGGTCTTGGCCCATCCTCCATGCCCCTGCCCATCCCTCCCACAGTGGCCCTCAGTCCCCTCTCTGCTGGCAGTCCCGCTCCTGACACCACCACTTGCACCCGCTGATGGTGAGGAGCAATTGGGGCTGGCACCAGCAGTGGGTGCTAGCGGAGCTGGTGCCAGCAGTGGTTGTGAGTGGTGGCTGCTACCCCAATCATCCCTCAGGAGCAGGGGAAGTGGAGAAGCCCTCAGGAGTGATAGGGGCTGGTAGCTGCCGCTCACTCCTGATGGTGGTGCCCAGTGATTAGGACTTGCACCAGGTTCTGGCAGAGGGTGTGAATGGTGGCTCTGGCACTGGCTGCAGGTGCAAGTGGCCTGGTGCCGGCAGCAGGTGTGAGCTTTGGGCAGGACTGTGGCATGCAGGAGCACAGAATTTTCAGTAACTGCCAGAGGCTCGCACTGATGACAGCAACTAGCACCCCACCTTGGTCTGGTGCCGCCATACTCCATGTTCCATGCTCTGCTGCCTCCTAGTGATGAATGCATGTCATAGCGACTGGTTGTTCGGTTGTTCCACTGTTCGATCTATTTGCATATTAGTATTTTATATCTATTATATAAAAAGCCTGTGGTTGTCATGCCATCACACCGAAACTACTGATCAGCAGGAGGCGGAGCGTGTGGCGAGATGCATGCTGGTGGGCAGGGACTTGACTCTGGAGGACTTGACTGGAGGCGCAGGTGGATTTCTGGGTCCCACCTCCCGTGGTTACAGTAGCCACGGCAGCTAGGGCAATCTTTCTGAGTCCTGCCAGGCTGCGGGACTCTGGGTTGTGGGTCTCGCGTGCTGAGCCTCTAGTATATAGGTAATATATATATACTTTGTGTCTTCTTACATTTTTTGAGTTAACATCTATTTGTTCTGATGTGGTTACCATTTGCATGGAATAGCTTTTTCTATCCTTTTACTTTTAACCTGTGTGTCTTTTTTTAAAAATTATTTTTGAAAATATATATCTCTCTTCCCTCCCCCCCCACCCTTGACCTCTTCTCACCCACCCCACCCTGGACGCCAGGTCTTTTCCACCCTATTGTCTGTGTCCATGGGTTATGCATATATGCATTACAAGTTCTTTGGGTGATCTCCTCCTACCCCTGCCTTCCCTCTGAGATTCCACTGTCTGTACCATGCTTCTATATCTTTGGACCTATTTTGTTCATCTGTTTATTTTGTTCATTAGATTCCACATATGAGTGAGATCATGTGATACTTACCTTTCTCTTACTTAGCCTGTGTAAGTTTAAGTCTAAAGTAAGTCTTTTGCAAACAGCATAATTGGATCTTTTTTTTTTCTTAAGTCCATTGAACCACTTTATTTTGATTGGAAAACATCTTTAAAGTTGAAAATAATTATTGATAAATAAGGACTTGACTATTTTATGTATTTCAATGAAAATTTCTAGTTATTGTTATTATTTATGCTTTTATTTTTAACTTCTAAGGAAAAGTGGGTTTTGTATCTCTTTTAGAGTATTATAGTATTCTTTATTTGTCTGTATACAGGGTGCGGCAAAGAGGTTTACAATTGTTCGTATGGAAAATAATACAATAACTAAAAATAACAATACAAGAATAAAATCTTTCAAGTGCTCAGAACTGTAAACCTACGTTTGTCCCACCCTGTGTTTACTTTTACTAGCTTGCTTTATACCTTCATATGTTTTTGTGTTGCTGTTTAACTCCATTTCATTTCAACTAGATACTATCCTTTATCATATCTTATAATGATAGCTCTACATTGATGAATTTTCTCAACATTTATTTATCTGAAAGTCTTTATCTCTCCTTCATTTTTTTGAAGGACATTTTTGTTTGGCAATTTTTTTCTTTTATGACTTTTAATATATCATTCCATACCCTTATGTTCTATAAAATCTCTGATGAGAAATCTATTAATAGTCTTATTGGGGCTCCCTTTTATGTGATGAGTCACTTTTCTCTTTTTGCTTTCAAAATTCTGACATTGTCCTTGAGTATTGACAATTTAATTATAGTCTTGCTGGGGATTTCTTTGGATTTATCTCTTTTAGTCTGTTTTGAGCTTCTTGGATCTGGTTATCCATTTTTCTTTCTCCAGATTTTGGAAGTTTTCAGCCACTATAATATTTATGTACCTTTCTCTCTCCTCATTCTGATATGCCTATAATATGAAGAGCAAGCATATCAAACTCAAAGGCTAACATGGGCCAAATAAACAATGTTAAGTTTATGTGGGCTGCAAAAACACAAAAGCTTTAATTTTCATAGAAATGTAGGTTTATTTCAATACAGACATGCTGAATACAAAGGGCTGAAATAAATGAGTAATCGTTAATATAAAATAATAGAAGACTTTAATAAAAATTAATATTTTTTCTTGAACAGTAACTTACCAGACACTGAATAACTGCACAAATTAATAATTGTAACACAAATAATCCTATTCTTCTTGTTATCTGCAAGCAAAGTATTTCTTATTGTGCACACCAAACAAATCAGTACAAGACTAATACGAGGCAATCGGCTGCTAAAATATTCACTGCTAGTATCACTGAAGAGAAATGGTGCGCCTGCGTGTAAGGCCTAAAGGAAATGAATACAACACAATTATAGTAATCAGTCATTAGCGAACATTGTAGTTAGTTATTAATTATGTATAACAAGATATTGTAAAATTTTTTAAATTAAATATTTATTATTCAGATTATTACATTTGTTTCTCTTTTTTCCCCTCCATAGCTCCTCTCCACGCAGTTCCTAACCCTCCCTCTACTCTTACCTCCCTCCCATTGGACTCATCCATAGGTGTATGATTTTTGTCCAGTCTCTCCCTGTACACCCCTCACCCCTTTCCCCCTGAGAATTATCAGTCCACTCACTTTCTATGTTCCTAATTCTATTATATTCACCAGTTTATTCTGTTGATCAAATTTTTAATTCACTTAATTGTTAGATTCACTTGTTGATAGATACGTATTTGTTGTTCATAATTTTTTATCTTTTACCTTTTTCTTCCTCTTCTAAAAGAGTACCTTTCAGCATTTCATAAAATACTGGTTTGGAGTTGATGAACTCCTTTAGCTTTTTCTTATCTGTGAAGCTCTTTATCTGCCCTTCAATTCTGAATGATAGCTTTGCTGTATAGAGTATTCTTGGTTGTAGGTTCTGGCTATTCATCATGTTGAATATTTCTTGCCATTCCCATCTGGCCTGCATAGTTTCTGTTGAGAAATCAGCAGACAGTTGTATGGGTGCTCCCTTGTAGGTAATGAACTGTTTTTCTCTTGCTGCTTTTAATATTCTCTCTTTGTCTTTTGCTCTTGGTATTTTAATTATGATGTGTCTTGGTGTAGTCCTCTTTGGATTCCTTTTATATGAAGTTCTGTGTGCTTCCTGGACTTGTAAGTCTATTTCTTTTACCAGATGTGGGAAATTTTCAATCATCATTTCTTTAAATAGGTTTTCAGTATCTTGCTCTCTCTTTTCTTCTGGCACCCCCACAATTCTGTTGTAGGTACGCTTGAAACTGTCCCAGAGGCTGCTTACATTATCTTCACATTTTTGGATTCTTTTCTCTTCTTGCTTTTCCAGTTGAGTGTTTTCTGATTCTTTATATTTCAAATTTTTTGTCTTGATTCTTGCCTTCCTCTAGTCTGCTGTTAGGTCTCTGTATAATATTTTTTTTATTTCAGTCAGTGTATGTTTAATTTCTAGTTGGTACTTTTCCGTCTCTAGTTGGTTCTTTTTCATCTCCTCTTGGGTCTCGCTAACTTTATCCATCTTTTCTAGCGTATTCTTGAAAAACCTTACAAGCGTGGTTTTGAACTCTATATCCAGTTGTTTGTTTTCCTCCATTTCTTTTGTTTGTGATCCCTTCCCTTGTCTTGGCATTTTCACTGTGCCAGGAGAACTTCTGTGTTGGATTCAGCCTTATGATACCAGACTTGCAAAACTTCAAAAGCCTGTCTGTTGATCTTGGGATGGGTGGAGTCTCAGGGCTTAATGGACCGCCTTTCCTTCCAGTCGGCCCCACCCTCCATGACCCCCATGTCTCACGTGACTGGGTAATCACTGAAGCGATCTCTGTGCATGCTTGAGCTTTCTCGCAGTGCCTCTAGACTGCTGCCTCTCCGGCTCCCCTGCGCTCCGGGACCATATGATCTGGGTCCTCAGGACTTCGCCCGAATCTGGGGTTTAGTGGAGTTAGAAGTGATGCATTTGGGATGCTTTGTCTCCCACCCTCTCGTGAAAGCCAGTGGCACAAACAGCAGTCGGTTTTCTGCACCCAGTGTTGTGCGCACCACCCGACTTCTGCCCTCCTTTGACTCCCCCAAATTTCTGTGCACTTCTCCCTTTTCACAGTTCAAACTCTCCCTGTATGAGTTTCGACTGGACCTGGGGTTTAGTGTCGTAGGATAAGGGGTTCAATGCCGTTGGGAGTCTTCGTTTCCCTCCCGCCAAAGAAAGCCAGCCTGGTACTCTGGCACCCGCTCTCTCCCTGCGCGCATCTCTGCACCTCAGCTTTTTGCAGTTCCTCTGGGTCTTCGTGAGCCCCTCTCTTTCCTTCTAGTTGTAGAACTTCCACTCAGCCAGCTTTCCTGTGGTTCTGGATGATGTCTGTTCTGTTTTTAGTTGTAGTTTTGAAATTGTTGTGTGAGGCAGCAGTGTAGGTGTTTACCTATGCCGCCATCTTGGTTCTCTCACTGTCTTTATCATTCTTGTTCTCACCTCTCCAGTCCCAGAGGTTAGCATACACTTGGGGATTGATAAGACAGGATCCGGATATTGTAAAAATTAAGTTATGAAATTTTTATTTAAACATTTCTTACATATGGTTATATTGTCTGCTCTGGAAAAATATTCATTGTGGGCCATATGCAGCTTGCGGGGCCGGAAGTTTGACATGCTTGATGAAGAGTGATTCATATTGTGTTCCTTAAATCCCCTTAGGCTTTCTTCACTTTTTTTCATTTTTGCTTCTGTTTACTCTTCTGACTGGATAATTTCAAATGACCTTTTATCAAGTTGGCTGATTCTTCTTTTTCTTTGATCAAGTCTTCTGTTAAACCCAGCTATTGAATTTTTCAGGGCAATTTTTGTATTATTTAGCTCCAAAATTTTCTTTTTTATGTTTTCTGTCTTTTTACATTCTCATTTTGTTTGTGTACTATTTTCTCAAGCTCATTGATAATCTTTATGATAGTTATTTTAAAAATTTTGTGAGATTTTTCAAATACTTTCATTTCTTTAGTGTAAGTTTCTGGAGCTTCATTTTTTTCCCCTTTCAACTGGACCTTATTTTTCTCATTTCATGTTTCTTATATCTTGTGTTGGTATCTGCACATTTGAAGAAATAGCCGTATCCTAGTCTTCGGGCACTGGCTATGACTGGGAAAGACCTTCACTCATCATCATTCTAGCTAGAGATTTTGGGAGCCCATGGTTGTATTTTCTCTGGACTTGTATTTATAGATTTATAGTTAGAGGGATTTGTTGGTTTCTTTTTTCGAGCCTTCATTTCTCCCTCATTATTAAGCAGGAAGCCTTAAATTGTGTGTCTCCTCCCAATTGTGCAAAGCCATGTTAACTGTAGCAATACACCAACTGATTTCCCTTTGTTCTTAGCTGCCCCCAGGCATCCAAATTTTTTCTGGTTTCATCAGTACTAATTAGTGAGCTGAGACAGAAACCAGTACTTTTTGTAGTTCTCTGTGATTCTGGAATGTTGTACAGTATACATGTTTCGCTCTCTTTTTTCACCTGCTGGAGAAGTTGTAGGATGGGATGATTTTTCTTGGTGTTGAGCTCTGCCAGCTTATGGTAGGGGTTTATGTAGATAAAATGAAACTGTTCTTTTTACCTTTTTCAGTGCAACTGTTCTTGACTTGGTTATTGTCTAGGGCACTGTAGCATCCTAACTGGGATGTGGAATTCTCAAAAGGTATTTTGGTCCATGTTATCATTGTTAACTTAGTATTTCCTTGGGAGAAAAAGTCCTGGGGTTTCCTTTTCTGATATCTTGTGATGTCACTCCTTTAACCTTTTTAAATGTGGCACATATGCAGAAAAATGCAAATATCTTGTATATAGCTTAATGACATTTTTACAAAGTGACCAGACCCACGTAAATTTGTGTCCATAATGCCATCGTATTCAGAAGACAATTTAGTTGCATGTAAAACCCTGTTAGGTATTCTTTTGCCTTCAAGACTTTGAAAATCTTGAAGGCAAAAGAATTGTCTTTTTGCATCCATTCAAACTTGTCGAAAAGTTTGATGTCAGTCTCATTCTTTTTACTTTATTTGTTCTTTCTAGCCTCTCGTAGAATATATTCTTTTACTTTGATATTTCTAAGTGAATGTGTGTAGATGACACTTTTGGTTGGTGCCACTTTTTATTTTTAAAATCACAATTGCATTGATGATTTTGCCACAAATTAAACAATATCACATGTGCCATGTTAACAACAGCAAAATTAACCAGATGTTCAAGGGTATCAGTCGGAAAGTTGACAGTTATTAGTAAGCTCATTAGCTCCATTAATGCTACTGATATTATTAATATTAATAATGTTAGGAACAAACATCTCCATTCTACCACTCTGGCTATATGAATTTGAACAGAGCAGCCCCTCTGAGCCTCTATATCTAGTCTGTAAAATGGGAATAATAATAATAATAATTATAAATATCTTGTAGGGTTATAGTGAGCATGAAATGAGATAATGCAGTATTGAGCAGGAGGCCAGCCAAATAGTGAGTACTTCTTGAAAAATTATTATAGTATAGATCTTTCTTACTAAAATTTATTATAGTATAGATCTTTCTAACCCACATTGTAATTAAAAAATTCCTTAGCAAAAGCAGACCACATTGAAAATATGAAAAGTGGATAAAACACTAACTGTCCTGGCCTCCAATGAATCTGTTATTTTGTTCTGAGCTAAGTGTCTTCAGGGGTGAACTAAAATTGAAATTTATTTTTTAGGTGGATGAGAGAGGGCAGGCATTTGTCTTACTCTGATATTTATGCCTGCATCTGTTAGTTTTAGATTATAAACTTATAAAGCATAAAAGATCATATATTTACATTTTTGGTTGATTACAGTGGGTAAGATAAAACTCTTATTTTGTATTGCAAAAGTGAATTCTACTTTAAGAAGGTTGATATGGCAATTTAGAGCAGAGTTGACTTACACTTGAAACATTCTCAAGTGACTTTAAGGTTCTAGGTGCTTCTCGTAAAGGCATTTACAAAAAACCCACAGTTTTTAAAATGCTTCTAAGAGAGCTATCAGTTTTCTTCCTGGCATTATGTGAAAACTAGATGTCCGGTGTACAAAATTCGTGCATTGGGGGGGGGGGTCTCTCTTAGACCCAGCCTGAACCCTCTCCAATCCTGGAGCCCTTGGGGGATGTCTGACTGCCTCTTCCAATCCCACACCGCTGGCTCCTGACTGCTTGCCTGCCTGCCTGCGTGACAGCCCCTAACCACTTCTGCCTCTGTGATCGCCCCTAACTGCTCCCCTGCTGGCCTGATCACCCCAAACCTCCTCTGCCTTGCCCTGCACCCAGGACCAGGATTCCCTCCTCTGGCTGGTCTCAGGTACCCAGGACCCAGACTTCCCTCCCTCTGCCTGGCCGCAGGCATCCAGGACCCAGGTCGGCTGCAGCCACAGGTGACTGTGAATGGGCAACTTTGCCTGGGCCGCAGCCCCAGGTGCCCAGGACCATGGGGAGGGCGGCTTGTTCCTCTCCTGGGCCACAGCTATAGGTGATGGTACCCGGGACCACAAGGCGGTCGGCTTGTCCTTCTCCCAGGGTGCAGGCACAGTCATTGGTGCCCAGGACCGTAGGGCAGGCGGCTTGTCCCTTTCCTGGGCCACAGGTACAGATGCAGACGCTGGTGCCTGGGACCACGGGGACTGTGGTGCATATGGATTGTTTCTCTCCTGGGCCACAGGTGCAGCTGTTGGCACCTGGGACTGTGGGACATGTGGTTTGTCCCTCTCCCGGGCTGCAGCTTGGCTGGTCCCCATTCCTTTCTCATGAGCTCATTTGTGCCTGGCTGGTCCCTATTCCTCTCTCCCCAGTGTTGAGTGTCATAGCCATGACAGCATGTGGGTGTGATGACCATTTGCATATTAACTCTGTATTATATAGGTCTAGAGGCCCAGTACACGAAATTTGTGCACCTGAAGGGGGTCCCCTCAGCTTGGCCTGCCCTGTCTCCAATCTGGGACCCCTCAGGACCTCTGGCTCCTACCAGCTCACCTGCCTGCTGTCCTGATCCCCCTAACTGCTTTCTTCTGTTGGCCTGATCCCCTAACTGTTTTCCTCTGACAGCCTGTTTGCCCTACCTGCTCTTCCCTGCTGGCCTGATTCCCCTAATTGCTCTCCCCTGCCTGTCTGATTGCCTCTAACTTCCTCTGCCTTGGCCCTGCCAACGTGGTTTTGTCCGGAAGGATGTCCAGAAGGTGGTCCTGAAGATGTTCAATCTAATTAGCATATTACCCTTTTAGTAGTGTAGGTGCCACCTTGTCCTAAAAATGCCGGTTTTTCCCAGATTTTCCTATTGTGAAAGAGGAGTCCGCAGTAGCATCCTGGGTTTTGACCAGGGCTTATGCGCTTGTGCTTTATCTCAGCAGATGCTATTCCTAGAAGAAGACTCTTGGATGTACCTTGAACATTTCTATCGAATTTGCCAAATCATCCTCCAAAAATATTGGGCCACTTTAAACTCCCACCAGCAACCGTGCGTGTGCCCTCCATTCCACTTTGATGCCAATATCATTGATTTCTCCCTAGAAGCTTCCCTCCTGTCAAACGGGACTGCTTGGTATTTGAGCCAATCTCATTGTTCAGCTGGGGACTTGATTTCCAGAGATAGAATTATGGAGGAGGAAAATAGTTTTCCTATACCTTTCTGAATTCTTAGTGGAGGCCCTTGAAATGAAACAGAGATCAAGACAAAAACAAAAGTTCATTAACATGTGTACCTCATGTATATGTGGGAGATCCCAGGGAAAAGTGAGAAGCTCCCCAAGTGGCTTAGAGTGCAGATTTAAATACCTTCTTCCTAGGGAGATGTAGGTCTCTTAGAGGAGAGTAAATGGGATTTTTAGGAAAGATGAATGGGGGTGGGGAGAAATAGTTTGTAACAAAGTTTGGGTGTGATGTCAACTTCTACTCTTCTGTCCTGTGACAGGAGTCAGTATTCTCTGCCTGATGACAGTTCTCGCATCAAGGAGACGAGGAGACGACCTGTGACATTTAGGCTCCTTTTGGAGGGTCTGATTTTAGGCAGATTAGGAGACTTCAGTAAAAGCCTCTGCATTCATTTGCTGTTTTCAAGCATCTGCAGCTTAAGATCAATATAACAATACAGCATAATGTTGGGGTGGCATATTCTCTGATCTTCAGAATAAAACCAACAAAAGCTTGTTTCCTCTCTTAGATGATTTCCCACAGTAGCATTATTCTCTGGAGACAGTATTCTGACCAGACCTTCCTGGGAATGGTCATAACATATCCTGTGCTTGTAGAAAGGTGTGGGCCACATCACTAAATAAACCAGGGTCAGTTTTCTCAACTTGTGAAAAGGAAGATAAAGTTATGATAGTTTATCTCCCTTTCCACAGGTTTCTTGCAGGTTTGTGTCTCTGCTGCTCTCCTCCCCCAGCAGGCCCAGTGCCTCAGCCGTGGGCTTTCGGGCCGCTGGGTGCCGCCATACCTGCAGGTTTGTGTCTCCAATTTGGCCCTCAGCAGCCACAGCCTTGCCTTGGCAGGGCTTGAGGCTGCTGGGTGCCGGCCTCCCTGCATGTTTTTGTCTCCAATCCAGCCCCCAGCAGCCCCAGGACCGAGGTGGTGGGCCTTGGGGCTGCTAGCTGCCAGGCCTGTGGGTTTGTATCTCTGATCTGGCCCCCAGCAACCCCAGCATTGCAATGGCGGGGCTTGGGGCTGCTGGGTGACAGCCTTCCTGCGTGTCCGTCCAGCCCCCAGCAGCCCCAGAATTGCCTGGCTGCTATGGGCATTGCCATCTTTGTTGGGTTAATTTGCATACTTACTCTTGATTGGCTGGTAGTATAGTGGAGTGACAGTTAATTTGCATATTTCTCTTTTATTATAGTGTAGATAAGTGTTTTAGCCATTGTATGAGTTATGGTCATATGTAATTTTCAAAGCACTGTTGAAAAGAAGATTGATATTTTTAGAAAAAAAAAAGGGTAGATTTTCAGGGCTCAAATACATAAATGACGTAAGTGAGAGTCAAATTAAGACATTTTTGTGTATGTTTGAGAGGGTGTGATATCTTTTGAAAGGGTTACGTTTTTCATTTGAAAAGCTAATGCAATTATTTTTGTCAATGATTATTTTACCAGAAATACATTTGCATTTTATATCATGTCTCTGTTTACTAGCCATGAGGAGATAATAAAATAGAGGCTAACAACCTTCTCAGTTTGAGTGCAATTAACAGTATTGAACTGACAAAAAGTAGGTGGATATGGCCAATAGTCATATGAAAAGATGTTCAATAGCATTCATCATCTGAGAGATGCAAATTAAAACATCAATGAAATATCACCTCACACCTGGCACAGTGGTTATCATCAATAAATCAACAAACAGCAAGTTCTTGGGGGGATGTGGAAAAAGGGAACCCTCATGCATTGTGGGTGGGAATACAGACGGGCACAGCCACTATGGAAAACATAGAGTTTTCTCATAAAAATAAAAATAGAACTACCTTTTGACCCAGCGATTCTATTTCTGGGACTATATACTCAGAATCCTGAAACACCAATCAGAAAGAATATACAGTGGTACCTCGAGATACGAGTGCCCTAACATACGAGAGTTTTGAGATACGAGCCGTCGAGTGAGCGATTTTTGCTTTGAAATACGAGCAACAGTTGAGATAGGAGTCATCGCGTGGATCGGCCAGCAGCACACGACCCACCAGTTTACTGAGACTCGATGGTCTCATAGTTTCCCACGCCTCAAGGTTACAGAACGAATTAAACTCGTATCTCAAGGCACCACTGTATGTATCCTGTGTAAACAGCCCAGCAGCCCAGTGGTGAAAGAAGAAGGAACTCTTTCTTACCTTTTGTGATAGCATGGATGGACCTGGAGATTATTAGGACTAAGTAAAATAAGCTCGTCAGAGAAAGCCAAATACCATATGATCTCACTTATATGTATAATCTAATGAACAAAATAAAGTGATGAACAAAGTAGTATCAGAGGCATGGAAACTTAGAAAAGATTTACAGCTCTTAGGTTGAGGGCACTGGATGAAAAAGTTGAAGAGATTAGCCAAAGAACATATATGCCTAACCCATAGACACAGATAAGAATGTGGTGCTGGCCAGATGGAAGGGGTTCAGGGAAGGAGGACATCTGTAATAGTGTCAAAAATAAAAATAAATTAAGGCAGATAGAAGAGAATAGAAATCTACCAATATATGGAAAGATAATTTTTATTTCCTTAACCTGTGCAGTAGTAATTTTAAGGCCTTTAAAAATTATAATAAACAAGATGTTTGTGTATTTTCAGGGCTAGTTGGAATATTTGTAGATAGCTCAACTTTATAAGCTAATCCAACAAGCATTGAAATCTACACTCATGTGCATATCACTGTGGTATGTTCCATGGGAGGTATAAAGATAAAACAGACTGTCTCTAATAAAAAAATTATCATGTAATAGGAGAGACAGAACATGTGTGCAAGTTACTGTAACAGAAAATAGACAGTGAAGTATTAAAAAAATACTTTGTTTCTAAATGTTTATATTGCAGGCAAAATAATAAGAAAAATAATCAGTTATGTAAAATCAACTATATTAAATTGTAAAACAAAACTGTACACAAATGGAAAGCACTAATTAACTGTTTAATGTGCTTGGTATCATTTTCAACTAGGCTCTCCAGGCATGGCCGCTGATAGAAAAGAGGACATGTTGGCATGGTCATGCAGGAGGAGGACTCCACACAGACCCAAAAGAAGGGGTAAGAGCTAATAACAAATAAATGGAAATTCTTATAGAATATTATGTTTGGATAGAAAGTATGTCAAAGATTATCATATTCCAAAGTATTTCGATTTTGGTTTTCCTTTTTTTAAAATTTTCTTTTAGTTTGTTTGATTATCTTTAAGTTTTACATATGTTTCCTTTTTCTCCAACTGACTCCCCCCAACCCTTCCCACCCAGGGCAAGCCCCCACCGTCCCAGTGTCTCTGTCCATTAGTTATGCTAATATGCATGCATACAAGTCCTTTGGTTGCTTTCAAACCTTCTCCACCTCCCTTGCCATTTGTCTCTGGATCTATTTTTATTCATCAGATTCTGTTGATCATCATATCCTACATATGAGTGAGATCATATGATATTTATCTTCCTCCAACTGGCTTATTTTACTTAGGATAATGCTCTCCAGTTCCATCCATGCTGTTGCAAATGGTAAAAGTTCCTTGTTTTTTATAGTAGTGTAGTGTTCCGTTCTGCATATGTACCATAGTTTTTTAATCCACTCATCTGCTGATGGGCACTTAGGTTGTTTCCAAATCTTAGCTATTGTAAATTGTGGTGCTATGAACATAGGGTTGCATATATCCTTTCAAGTTGCTATTTTTGGTTTCTTGGGATATAGTCCTAGAAGTGGGATTATTGGTCCAAATGGGAGTTCCATTTTACTATTTGAAGAAACTCCATACTGTCTTCCACAGTGACTGCACCAGTCTGCATTCCCACCAGCAGTGATGGAGGGTTCCTTTTTCTCCACATCCTTGCCAGCACTTGTTTGTTGAGGATAGCCATTCTGAGAGGTGTGAGATGGTACCTCATTGTGGTGTTGATTTGCATGTCTCGGATGATTAGTGACTTTGAGCATGTTTTCATATGTCTCTCGGCCTTCTGTATGTCCTCTTTTGAAAAGTCTCTACTTAGATCCTTTGCCCATTTTTTGATTGAATCGTTTATCTTCCTTTTGTTGAGTTGTAGAAGTTTTCTGTAAAATTTTGAGATTAAATCTTTATATGAAATAGCATTGGCAAGTGTGCTCTCCCATGCAGTGGGCTTTCTTGTTGTTTTGTTGATGGTTCCTTTTGCTATGTAGAAGCTTTTTATTTTGATGTAGTCCCACTTATTTTCTCCTTAGTCTCCATTACCCTAGGAGTTGTATCAGTAAATATATTGCTACAGCATATGTCTGCTATTTTGTTGTCTATGGAGTATTGTAGGATTTTTATGGTTTTCCATTTTTTTTATTTAAGTCCTTTATTATAAGTTTGTTTTTCTGTATGGTGTAAGTTGATAGTCTAGTTTCATTTTTTTGCATGTATCTGACCAAATATCCCAGCATCATTTATTGAAGAGACTGTCTTGACTCCATTGTATGTTCTTGCCTCTTTTGTGAAATATTAATTTATCATAATGGCTTGGTTTGATTTCTGGGTTCTCTGTTCTGTTCCATTGGTCTATATGTCTGTTCTTGTGCCAATACCAGGCAGTTTTGAGAACTGTGGCTTGGTAATGTAGCTTGATATCTGGTATTGTGATCCTTCCAATTTCATCTTTCTCAGGATTGCTGTGGCTATTTGTTTTTTTAAAATTCCATATGAATTTTTGGAGAGTTTGTTCTAGATCTTTGAAATATGCTGTTGGTATTTTAATAAATATTGCATTAAATCTGTAGATTATGATTTTGTTTTTTTATGCAAAACCAGAGGAAGTGACCATTATTATATAGAAGATGTTTTTGTCAGGTTTAAAACAAACAAACAGAATTCATGATTGTGTAAAAAAACCCCACAAAATTATGAACCTATATATTTTAGTGCTTTATTAAAAACTAGACAGCTGGTGCATGAATTCATACATGGTAAGGTCTGCCTGGCTGTTGGCAGGCACCTGTGACCCAGGCTTCCCTCACAGCCCCGGGTTCCTTCAGCATGTCATCCAGAAGGTTGTCCAAAAGGATGTCTGTTCTAATTAGAATATTATGCTTTTATTATTATAGATAGTATTGGTTTAGGTTGTTATACACTGAGTGGCAAGATTATTATGATCTCTGAATGCATAATAAACTGGCCACTCAGTGTATATTCTATATAAGTAAAGGCTAATATGCAAATAGTCCTCTTGACCACGAGTTCGACCAGCAGGCAGGCTGACCAACTGCCCATGTCCCCTCCCCCTGGCTAGGCTGGCCAGATCCCACCCATGCATGAATTCATGCACTGGGCCTCTAATACACACATACACACACACACACACACACACACACACACACATACACACACTGAGTGGCCAGATTATTATGTGTTCAGAGATCATAATAATCTGGCCACTCAATGTAAATTCTAGCCTTATAAATAAATAGGTAAATTAGATATAACACAACTAATTTGTGTGCATGTGTATTTTAAGGTTAACATTTTCCCTTCTGTATTTTAGAAAAATTCTAAAATGTCCCCTCGCTTCATATAAATTCTCCATCTACCTGATTCATTTATTTAATTATCCATATTCTTTTTCATTTTTATTATCATCAAATAGGGAAGTTAAACAGTAGGGTCACTGAAATAAAAACAATTGTATTATATTTTTCCTTGTGAGTGAATATGTCATTTGCATACTGTTATACAATTATTCATGTGGCCCTCTTACTCTTAGCTTGCCTCTATTTTTTCCTACTACTTGACCCAACCAGGATATATATATATAGTATCCCTAATTAGAAACAACATTTTAGGATTATTGGCAATTGGAAAATTTTATGTAAAGATGCTTTCTAAATTGTGGAGAGATAAATATTAGTTATTTTATTTGTGGGAAGAAAACATTTCCCAGTGTTTTCTTCTTGTTTGAGATCCAAAATAACTCTTTTCACAAAACACATTGCTTTCATTTTCCTATTTCTCTCTCATTTTTTAATATACTACCCTTCATGCCTGGCTTTAGAAGCAGAAAATATTATAAAATAGAATTTTAAAATTTAATACAAATACTGCAGTGTGTTTATTCATGTGTTTTTGGCATAATATTTGTCAGCTTTCAGGTTTGTCTTTCACCAAGGCCTCGTAAGGATGGTTGAAAATAATGCTCTAAATACACCAAACATATGTTGACTAATGGAGAAGCAGTCAGTTCTGTTAGGCTGAAGCTTTATACATTTCAAGATAGTTTCTTTGCACTCCAATAAATTAAACAGAGCAAAAAATCATTATAACAATATATATGATTTCTTTATCTTTTCTCCCCTTTCAACTTTGTGTTACTTTAGCTTTATTGGCTAAAAGGGATTATAGAACCACTAGAGGCCCAGTGCCCAAAATTTGTGCACTGGGGAGGGGGGGTGTCATCTCTCAGCCTAGCCGGCACCCTCTGCAATCTGGGATTCCTCTCATAATCTGGGACTGTTGGCTCCCAACCTCGTGCCTGCCTGTCAGCCTAATCACCCCCTGCTCCTCTACTGGCCCAATTGCCCCCAACTGCCATCCCCTGCTGGCCCAGTAACTCCCAACTGCCCTCCCCTGCTGGCCTGATCACCACCAAGTTCCCTCCCCTTCTGGCCTGGTCACCCTCAACTGCCCTCCACTGCTAGCCTGGTCACCCCTAACTGTCCTCCCCTACTGGCGTGGTCGCCCCTAACTGCACTCCCCTGCTGGCCTGGTCTTCTCTAATTGCCCTCCCCTGCAGGCCTTTTTGCTTCCAACTTTCTTCCCTTGCAGGACTTTTCACCCCCAACTTCTCTCCCATGCTGGCCTGATTGCCCACAATTACCCTCCCCTGCCGGCCATCTTGTGGTAGCCATCTTTCACTGGCCATCTTGTGCAACTACGTGAGAGTCAATTTGCACATTACCTCTTTATTATATAGGATAGAGCTTGAGGGCCACACCAGAAATGAGGCAGTATGGGGTTCTAGTCAGGAGCCTGAACTCTGGAATCAGACTGCCTACATTTGAATCTTGGCTCCACCACTTCTTATATTGGAATGACTCTGAGCAAGTTACTTAATTTCTGTGTGTATTAGTTTCTTCATGTGCAACATGGGGATTATAATCATATCCAATGGGATTTAATTGAGTTAAATCCTACCACTTAAAGCTCTAAAATAATGCCTCATACAGAGTAAGTGTTCACTAAACATTAGTTGCTGTTACTGTAATGTGACATTATAAATCCTACTATTATCCATTAATTTAAAAGGTATGTGTATTGAATACATGCTTTGTGTATAACAGTTTTCTTTATTAATTTTTTAATCTTTTTATTATAAGATAAACCATTTCAAATGTACTGTTACATGCAATAAACATTAATATTTTTAAAAAAGATTTTAAATATAATATGACCAAAATTGTACTGACATAGTATAATATCACAAAAGTTGTAGGAAATGTTAAAAATATGCAAATAACAAGATTACTTTTATTATATTCTAAAATATTTTTTTCCACAGGCTCTATTTTTGTTCATCAGTTTATGTTGTTTACTATATTTCACAAAAGAGTGAGATGATATGATATTTATCTTTCTCTGACTGGCTTCTTTTGCTTAGCATAATGCTCTTCAGGTCCATCCATGCTTTTGAAAATGGTAAGAGTTCCTTCATTTTTACAGCAGTGTAGTATTCCATTGTGCAGATGTACCTCAGGTTTTTATTTGTTTTCCCCCCCTTTTTAAATTACTTTATTTTTTAAAATTTTATTGTTTAAGGTGTTACAACTAGTAGTACATATGTCTTTTTTTTTTTTTTTTTTACCATACTGACCTCCCCCTGTTCTCTCCTACCCCCTGGAACTTGCCCTTGCCCTCCTGCCCTAAGTGTCTTGATTCTGTTGGCTGTGCTTATATGCATGCATACAAGTCCTTCGGTTGATCTCTTACACCCCCAACCCTCCCCTAACCTTCCCGCTGTAGTTTGACAGTCTGTTCCATGTTTCTTTTGTCTATTTTTGTTCAATAGTTTGTAATGTTCTTTAGTATCCATAAATAAGTGAAATCATGTGGTATTTATCTTTCACTGACTGGCTTATTTCACTTAGTATAATGCTCTCCAGATCTATCCATGCTGTTGCAAATGGTAAGAATTCTTTCTTCTTCTTTTTTTATTACAGAGCATAGTTTTCCATTGTGTAGATGTACCACAGTTTTCTAATTCACTCATCTGCTGATGGCCATTTAGGCTGTTTCCAAATTTTAGCAATTGTAAATTGTGCTGCTATGAAAATAAGAGGGCATATATCCTTTCTGATTGGTGTTTCTGTTTCCTTGGGATATATTCCTAGAAGTGGTATTCCTGCATTAAATAGCAGTTCCATTTTTAATTTTTTGAAGAAACGCCGTACTGTTTTCCACAGTGGCTCTACCAGTCTTCATTCCCATGAGCAGTGAAGAAAGGTTGTTTTCTCTCTGCATCCTCTCCAGCACTTGTCATTTGTTGACTTGTTGATGATAGCTGTTCTGATAGGTGTGAGATGGTGCCTCATTGTTGTTTTGATTTGCATCTCTTGGATGATTAGTGACCTTGAGCATGTTTTCATATTTCTCTTGGCTTTCTGAATGGCCTGTTTAAAAAAGTGTCTGTTTAGGTCCTTTGCCCATTTTGTGATTGGGTTGTTTATATTCCTTTTGTTAAGTTGTATGAGTTTTCTGTAAATGTTGGAGATTAAACCCTTATGGGAGATAACATCGGGAAATATGTTCTTTCATGCAGTGGGCTTTCTTGTTGTTTTGCTGATAGTTTCTTTTGCTGTGCTGCAGAAGCTTTTTATTTTGGTGTAGACCCAATTGTTTATTTTCTCTTTAGTTTCCATTGTCCGAGAAGCTTTATTGGTAAAGATATTGCTACAATGGATGTCTGCTATTTTGTTTCCTACAGCTTCTTCTAAGATTTTTATGGTTTCCCATCTTACCTTTAAGTCCTTTATCCATTATGAGTTTATTTTTGTGTATGGTATAAGTTGATGGTCTAGTTTCATTTTTTGCACTTATCTGTCCAGTTTTCCCAACAACATTCATTTATTGAAGATACTGTCTTATCTCCATTGTATATTCTTGCCTTCTTTGTCAAATATTAATTGAGCATACTAGCTTGTGTTGATCTCTGGGTTCTCTGTTCTGTTCCATTGGTCTATATGTCTGTTCTTGTGCCAGTACCAGGCAGTTTTGAGAACAGTGGCTTTGGAGTATAGCTTGATATCTGGTATTGTGATCTCTCCAACATTGTTCTTCCTTCTCAAGATTGTTGCAGCTATTCAAGGTCTTTTTATATTTCAGATGAATTTTTGGAGAATTTGTTTTTGGTCTTTGAAGTATGCAATTGGTATTTTAATGGGGATTGCATTGAATTTATAGATTGCTTTGGGTAGTATAAACATTTTAATAATGTTGATTCTACCAATTCATGAACATTTGTTCATGTCTTCCTCTGTCTTTTTTTTTTGTGTGTCCTCAGATTTTCTGAGTATAGGTCCTCGGTTAAGATTATTCCTAGGTATCTCAATTTTTTTATTGCAATGGGAAATTGGATTGCTTTTTTTTAAAAAAAAATTATTGTTCAGATTATTACAGTTGTTCCTCATTTTCCCCCCATAGCTCCCCTCCACCTGGTTCTCATCTCACCCTCTACTCTTACCACCTCGCTACAGTCCTCACCTATAGGTGTACCATTTTTGTCCAGTCTCTTCCCGCACTCCACACCCCTTTCCACCTGAGAATTTTCAGTCCACTCCTTTACTATGCCCCTGATTCTATTATGTTCACCAGTTTATTCTGTTTGTCAGATTTTTTTATTCACTTGATTTTTAGATTCACTTGTTGATAGATATGTATTTGTAGTTCACATGAGCTGACAGTTGTATGGGCATTCCCTTGTGCAGAAGTACAGTAAATAATGCCTTTTCTCTTGCTGCTTTTAAGATTCTCCTCTTTGTCTTTTTCCCTTGGCATTTTAATTATGATGAGTATTGGTGTGGTCCTCTTTGGATTTCTTTTGTTTGGGGTTCTCTGTGCTTTCTGGACTTGGAAGTCTATTTCTTTCACCAGGTAGGGGAAATTTTCTGTCACTATTTCTTCAAAAGGTTTTCAATATCTTGCTCTCTCTCTTCTTCTGGCACCCCCATAATTCTGATGTTGGTATGCTTGAAGTTGTCCCAGGGGCTCCTTACACTATCTTCTTATTTTCAGATTTTTTTTCCTTTTTGCTTTTGCAATTGGTGTTTTTTGCTTCTTGGTATTTCAAATCTTGGACTTGATTCTTCCGATCTTCTAGTCTGCTCTTTAATCTCTGTATATTATTCTTTATTTCAGTCAGTGTACGCTTAATTTCTAGTTGGTTCTTTTTCATATTCTCAAGGGTCTCTCTAACTTTAATGGTAAGTTCTAGAAAATTCTCGAAAATCCTTATAACTTTGGTTTTGAACTCTATATCCAGTCGTTTGTTTTCTTCCATTTCTGTCATTTTGACCTGTTTCTTTGTCTTCGCATTTTGGCTGCTTCCATATGTTGATAAGAGTGGCTTTTGTGTGGTAGGTGCCCTGTAGGGCCCAGTGTCTCAGCCTCTCTAGTTACCTGAGGTGGCCTCTCTTGGTGCTCCCCTTTGTGAGCTGTGTGCACAGTATTGTTGAGGTTAAGCCTTGATTGTTGTTGGTATCACTGGGAGGAATTGACTTCCAGGGTAATCTACTGTGAGAATCAGCAGTGTCTATGATGGGAGAACTTCTGTGCTGGAGACACCCTTATGGGGCAACACTTATTTCAGTGGGCTTTGGTGCTCACTGAGTCTGCCCTGAGTGTGTCCCTTATGGATCTGAGGAGTTGTCATCTAGATGGTCCCAATCTGACCACTGGGTACACTGGCTCTTGGATTTTTAAGGTGGTGCTAATTTAGACTCTGCTTGAGGCCACTCAGCAGGAGCTACGTAGAGATCTACAGTTTCCTCTTCATTGTCTGAGGTTTGGAAGTGCCAAGATGTGGCCCAGGTCTGAAGTAATGCAAGCTGCTATGGGACCTTGGGCCTTCTTGTTGATGTTCTGGGTCTCTCTGACCCAGCTGCAGTTTGTTAAGAAATGTTAAATTGCAAGAGCCAAGCAATTCATGTGCAAATCCTCCATGCACATCTTGGGCGGGATCTGGTCTCAGGGTATCCACAGGATAGAGTAAACAATGATGGCTTCCCATCAGCCCTGCCCTAAGAGGCCCCTGTTTTTCAGTGTCCCGTGGTAATCGCTCCAAGCACCTCTGAGAGAAAGCCGCCCTAGAGTACTGCCTGATGCCAGACAGTCCAGTTTCTCCTTCTATGAGTCTGAGTCCCCAGAATTTTGCCCAGAACTGGAGTTCAGAGCAGTTGGGAGCTTGTGACTCCCTCCTGATTGAGAAAGAAAGCTGCGTACTCAGTTGCCAGCCCTGTCTGCGCTTGCGCCTCTGTACTTCTGCACTTTACTTTTGCACCTCCTCTGAGTCTCAGTGTGCTTTTTTCTTTCCTTCTAGTTGTAGAATTTCCACTCAGCCAGCCTTCCTGTTGTTGTGGATGATGTCCGTTTTGTTTTTTAATTATAGTTTTGAAGTGGTTGTGCGAGGCAGAAATTTCAGATGTTTACCTATGCCACCATCTTGGTTTTCCTCAGATTGCTTTTTATATTTCTATTTCTAGTTCTGTCATTTCATTATTGGTCAATAAAAAAGCCATAGACTTCTGGGTGTTAATTTTGTATCCTACTATATTTTCCAAATTCATTTATTAAGTCTAGTAGTTTTTTGATGGAGTCTTTGGTGTTTTCTATGTATAATATCATGTCATCTGTGAATAAGGACAGTTTTACTTCTTCTTTTTCAATTTGGATGCCTTTTATTCTTCTTCTTTTCTGATTGCAGTGGCTAGTACTTCCAGTACTACGTTGAACATGAGTGGTGAGAGTAGGCATCACTGTCTTGTTTTTTTTTTTAATATATATTTTATTGATTTTTTACAAAGAGGAAGGGAGAGAGATAGTTAGAAACAGCGATGAGAGAGAGACATCGATCAGCTGCCTCTTGCACACCCCCTACTGGGGATATGCCCGCAACCACGGTACATGCCCTTGACCGGAATCAAACCTGGAACCTTTCAGTCCGCAGGCTGACGGTCTATCCACTGAGCCAAACCAGTTTTGGCCCTGTCTTGTTTTGTTCTTCAGGGGAATGGTTTTACTTTTTGGCCATTGGGAATGATGTTGGCTGTGTGTTTATCATGTACAGATTTTATTATGTTGAGATGTGATCCCTCTATTCCCACCTTTCTGAGAGTTTTTATCAAGAAAGAGTATTGAATTTTGTCCAATGCTTTTTCTGCATCAATTGATATGACTATGTGATTTTTATCTCTCAATTTGTTTATTTGATGTATCACCTGTATTGGCACCCCTATAATTCAGACGTTGGTGCGCTTGAAGTTGTCCCAGAGGCTCCTGCACTATCTTCATATTTTTGTTTGTTTGTTTGTTTGTTTGTTGTTTTGCTTTTCCAGTAGGGTGTTTTTTGCTTCTTCGTATTTCAAATCTTTGACTTGATTTTTGGGATACTCTAGTTTGCTTTTGGCTCTCTGTATATTATTCTTTATTTCAGTCAGTGCATGCTTAATTTCCTTTTTTATATTCTTGAGGGTCTCACTATATTTCTCAGAGGTTCCTAGAACATTCTTGAGTAACCTTATAACCATGGTTTTGAACTCTATATCCAGTAGTTTGCTTTCTTCCATTTCTTTCATTTGTGACCTGTTTCTTTGTCTCCATTTTGGCTCCTTCCCTGTGTTAATAGAGTGACTTTGTGTGCTAGGTATCCTATGGGGCTCAGTGGCTCAGCCTCCCTAATTACCTGAATTGGACACTCTTAGTGCACGCCTTTGTGGGCTGTGTGCAAAATCTTGTTGTAGTTAAGCCTTGATTGTTGTTGGTTTCATTGGGAGGAATTGACCTCTAGGCCAATTGGCTGTGAGGACCAGTTGTGTCTACAATGGGAGAACTTCTGTGCTGGAGACATCTTGATTGGGCAGGACTTGCTTCAGTGGGGCTTTGATGCTCACTGGGTCTTCCCCCTGCATGTGTCTCTTATGGATGTGAAGAGTTGTAACCTGGATGGTCTCACTCTGACCTCTAGGTACACTGGCTCTTAGATCTCCAAAAATGTGTAAAGTCATCCACTGCCTGAGGCCACCTAGCTGGAGGTACAGAGAGACCTGCAGATTCCTCCTCTTTGTTTGAGATTTGGAAGTGCCCAGATGAGGTCCAGCTGTGAAGCAATGCAAGGTGCCCTGGAGCCTTGGTCCTTCTTTTGGAGGCTCTGGGGCTCTCTGACCTAGCTACAGTATGACAGGTTTTTAGGCAGAGAAAGGCCAGGCCTTTCGTATGCAAAAGCTTCTGTGCACAGCTTGAGGGAGGGGTTGTAAATTGGGTGGGATCTCAGGGAATCACCAAGTTGAAGCAAACAGCAATGGCTGCCCATCAGCCCTGACCTGAAGAGGCTCCTTGGGTCTCTGTGTCCCGTGGTACCTTGCAGGAACAATGATCGCTGCAAGCACCTTTGAGTGAAAGCCAGCCCTCGCATTCTGGTCTGATGCCAGACAGTCCACTTTCTCTCCGTATGAGTCTGAGTCCCCAGAGTCTCACCTGAACCAGGAGTTCAGAGCAGTAGGGAGCTTGTATCTCACTCCCCATTGAAAAAGACATCGGTGTACCCAGGTGCCAGCTCCTTTCACTCCTGTCTCAATACCTCCACACTTCCACGTCTCCACACCTCCTACCTGGCTCAGTGTGCTTTTCTCTTTCCTTCTAGTTGTAAAATTTTCACTCAGCCAGCCTTCCCGTGGTTCTGGATAACATTCGTTTTGTCTTTTAGTTGTAGTTTTAATGTGGTTGTGCGCTGTAGCAAGTTCAGGTGTTTACCTATGCCACCATCTTGGTTGTCACTGGTACATGTTTCTTTATGTCTCTATTTCAGGTGCTCCTGTGTATTTGATAGATCTGCTGTCTCCCAGTCTTGGTGAGGTTGTCATATATAGTAGCTTTCCTGTGGATCTCAGTGATGCAATCTTCCTGGACACATGTGTTTTGTGCTCCAGTAGTGTTTCTTGTGTGGATTATGTGAGCTTTCCTTTTGTAGTTCAGTCTTGATTGCTATTAGGCAGTTTGTTGGTGAGGTTAACTGTTATTTTGGCTGACTATGAGGATTGAACTCAACAATGGTGTGTGAGCTGTTGTGTGAGGGCTGACTCCATGAAGTGGTAATCATCTCAGGAGGGTTTGGTTCCTGCAGAGATATATCTTCTTTGATGTCCCATCTTTGGAGCTGATTGGGTCGGGCTCTGATATGACCCAAAGCCTGCCACTGAGTATTTTGGTTCTTGGGCCTCCTGTGAGGGACTTGGTTACAATTCCTTATCAGAAGCTGCCTGTTACTGGTCCTAGGCTTCCTGTTAGGAGCAACAAAGCAATTCAGATTTTGTGGTTACTTCTGCTGGGCCTGGGTATGTGGCAGAGGGTCCAAGCTGTGCATCAAGGCCTGCTTCCACAAACACCAAGCCCAGGGGTAGGTCAGCAAAATGTCCAAGGCTCCAATATTTGCCTCTGTCTGCTGGCTGCTCTTTAGGGTCAGTCAGTGAAAGAAGCTTTGGCAGTACAAGAGTTGTGCGAGGGAGGTTATCAGTGATTCACCAGTTAGGGGTGAGTGGTGATCACCAGATTGATAGAGATCCTAAAGTTGTGCCAGTCCTATGCCTGAGACCACATAGCAAAAGTCTCAGGGTACACCAAGACTAGCCATCACGCCACTTGGGACTTGGGAACATTTAGGGTGGGGTAGGGTAGGGTCTCAGGGGGTTGTCAGATTGGGCCATCATAATTTATCAGGCCCAAACAGATCAAGATGTTGCCATGAGAGAACTCTCTACATAGGAATGGTGAAGTCTGTAAGGTGTGCGATAGGAAAATGGTCCCTTCCCTAGAGACCCATAGCTCAGTCTCTTCCCAGGTCTGCTAGGACCTCATCGAGAGCCTTCAAGGAAGTCTGCACCTCGTGCCCAGGCTAGGGGCAGCCAGCTGAGTCCACTACATGGTTCTTGCTTGCCAGGGTGGGGCTAGTGGGTCTTCTGTGAAGCAATGGTGCCTGTCAGGTGGGTGTTAGGACAGACAGAATCCCAGGTGATTTTCACAGCCAGATGATGTGATGTCATGTGATATGATGTGATGTGATGTGTGTGCCTCTTCCCAGCTCTGGTGCTCTGGGCTCTGGAGCCTTGTATGGTGTTTGGACCCCACACTTCTCTGGGAGAACCTTTGCAGCTGAGATATCCCTGTGGATATAACCTGATGAACAAAAAGATAGATACAGAGGCTATTGATCTCTTACCCTCCCTCCCCCAACACTCCCCAGCCTTCCCGCTGTAATTGAACAGTCTGTTCGATGCTGCTCTGCCTCTGTATCTATCCTTTTGTTTATCAGGTGCATTTCCGCCATTCCTACCAGTCTTTTATGTATATGTATATGGATTTTAGAGAGGAAGGGAGAGGGAGAGAGAGGTAGAAACTTCAGTGATGAGAGAGAATCATTGATCTGCTGCCTCCTGCATGCTCCCTCCTGGGGATCAAGCCCGAAATTCGGGCAAGTACTCTTGAACAGAATCGAAATCAGGACCCTCCAGTCTGCATGCTGAGGCTAGGGCTTTCCTACCAGTCTTGATGTGGCTTCTATATATCCTTATTTATGTTATTGGCACCTCTTACTGACACCAGAAAGGTTGTTACCAGACAGGACAGGTCCCTGAGCTGTATGTAAGTGGGGAAAGGGCTGTCCTCAACCTCAATCCTTGTCTTGTCATGTAAGTGAATTTATTTGAGAGACCTGGACTGCATTGTGAAAAGCCAATTGATTAAAGCAATTAAAGCATGAACCTTTGTTGGAAAAGCAAGCAAATCTACATGAATAAAAGAGAAATATGTAAATTGACCATACCTCGTGACACCTACCAGCCAATTAGGAGGCAGTACGCAAATTAACCCAACAAAGATGTTGGGCTAATTTGATATTCAGGTGCAGAGCTGCTGGGCAGGGCAGGACAGGACACCTTCTATGAGGGGGAAGGTGAGGGGTGGAGGGAGCTACAAGAGCACCACTCCGGCTGGAGCGGAGAAGAATGAAGGCTCCGGCTGGAGCAAAGACTCTGGCCAGCTGGAGCAAAGGCCTGCGTCCCAGGTACCGGAGGAAAACCGGTGCTGGCAGCCAGGGGAAGGAAGGCCTATTGAACGAATCTTCGTGCAACGGCCTCTAGTTTATTATATCCATCTTAGAGCATAGATGGGCTTTTCTGGCTAATTCAGAAAAGCAAATGTCTGGAGCAAGTTTGAGGAGTAATATACCCTCTTCCTATATACAGATTTCAAAAGATTCTTTTGCTGAGTATCTTGGTACAGATTAAGTCTCCAGGTTTTCTTATTGTAGTCTTCCCAGAATCCTGGCAGCTTTATCTTGCCAAGTCCTGAGACTGTTGGCTTCTCTGCTTAAGGAGCAAAAGTGCCCTTTTTTCCTTTTCCCTTTACCTCTCCCTTTCTGCATTCTCTCATTAAGGAGGTCCTTAACTATTTGCTCTCTGGTGTCTTTGGCTGGGGATGATAGTGATTATTTGCAGGCCAGCTGCAAATTACTAACACTATTTGGCCTTGTCTCAATTTTCTTATCTCAGTTTCCCTATTCCTCCTGCCCTGGAATCTTTGAACAGTTATAAGACATCTGTTCAGATAATCTTCAGGTTGATTGTTCTGTAATTTAATTATAATTCCAGTTTGGTCCTGGGAGGAGATGAGTGTAAGTTCCATCTATTCTGCCACCATCTTGGATCCTCCAACAATCTTTTCTCACAAGAGATAGGAAGTTATAGTCCTGAGAAGCAAAGTATGTGTTAAGTTTATCAATATACAGTTATCTTTAATATATGGAAATTCTACGGAGTTGGTCCAGATGTGATTTTGAATTGTCCTTATTGTGTCCTGACCAAATCATTATTAACTGTAGGTGTTCACTTACAGCATTAATAGTTGTTAAGGAATACATAGGTCCAGGTTATGCTGTTTAGTTGAATCCTGCTGAATAAAAGCAGTACAATTTGTGGCTTTCCACTCTTACCCTTTTGAATCAGGTGCTCCCAGTTTTATTTATATGTTTGTTTTTTGGCCCACTATGCTATGATTGTGCTGTTTCAGCTTATTGTATACAAGTAGATATTATTTTCATTCTTTTTATTGGTCTAGCCTCATCAGGCTTATGAAGCTATATATTAATAGCAAAGAAATAGATATTTAAAAATCAAAAGTTGTGATAACTTAATTTAGATATATCTCTTAGATATTAATAATAATTTGTCTTCATCTGTTTAATAATAGATACATTCAATAATTGAAAAATATTTGTTGAGCATTGTTTGTGGTATTAATCAAGTTTCTTTCTCGGGAACCTGTGGGGTTTTTTTTTTTCTTGTTTTTAGTCACTTTCATTTCCTCTTTGATAGTTCTCTGTTTCCAAACCTTTTCTTCCAAACTAACTTCTAGGGAAAAAGATACAATACGATTAGTTATTTAAAGTTGTTAGTGAGCCAATTTGAATTTCTTTTATTGTTACCTTAGTGTTTTCTTTCTGAATCTAATTGTGTTCCTTTAATATGGATAATAATGGTACAGGGCAGGAAAAAATAGGTTTACTGTTCTTATAGAAAAAAATACAATAATTAATAAAAAATGTAAGAGTAAACTCTGTGTTTCCATACACACAGCTGTAACCCTACCTCTTTGCTCACTTTTGTATATAGTTAAAATCTATTTAGAAATGTTTATTCCACATATTAATACCGTATTAGTTTTATATTTTAATGGGGCTTAAAATGTCAGTTCCATGTTTTAAGTTTGACTCTACTAGCTATACCAAAAAGGTCACATTCTATATATTGTTATCAGAGAAGGAAAGTTGTTTCACTCCTACTCTTACAGGCCTTTTAATGATATTTCTATAGTGTTCAATTTTAAAGATCTTTTGTTGTCTTGATATAATAATCACAGTTACGATTTTTAAAAAAATCTTTATTGTTGAGAGTATTAAAGATGTCCTCCTTTTCCCCCCATTGCCCTCCTCCATCCGATTCCCTCCCCAGGCCTTCACCACCCTATTGTCTGTGTCCATAGGTAATTCATATGTGCATATTGTGGAAACCAAGCCAGAGATGCCTGATAGTCAAGGGCAATTAAAGCACAGAGGCCTTGTTGTCAATATACCAAATATCCAAGGCCACTTGTGTCTAGGGTAAGATACCACAAGCAGGTGCAAGGACACAAACACAACCCATGGTATACTGCACATGCATGCCCTTCTGTAGCCAAAATACAATTTTGAAAAAAAATTTATGTTATTGTTTAAAGTATTACATATAGTAGTTCATAAGTCTCATTTTTCCCCCATTGACCTTTCCCCTGTCGCCACGACCTCCTGGCACATGCCCTTCCCCTTTCCCCCCCAGTGTCTTCTGTCCATTGGTTATGCTTATATGCATGCATACAAGTCCTTTGGTTGATCTCTTACCCTCCCTCCTCCAATACTTCCCAGCCTTCCTGCTGTAATTGGACAGTCTGTTCGATGCCTCTCTGCCTCTGTATCTATCTTTTTGTTCATCAGTTTATAATATTCTTTATTATCCATAAATGAGTGAGATCATGTGGTATTTTTCTTTCACTGATTGACTTATTTCACTTAGCATAATGCTCTCCAGTTCCATCCATGCTGCTGCAAATGGTAAGAATTCCTTCTTTTTTTATGGGAGCATAGTATTCCATTATGTAGAGATACCATAGTTTTCTTATCCACTCGTCTGCTGATGGGTATTTAGGCTGTTTCCAAATCTTAGCTATTGTAAATTGTTCTGCTATGAACATAGGGGTGCGTATATCCTTTCTGACTGGTATTTCTGTTTTCTTGGCATATATTCCTAGAAGTGGTATACCTGGGTCAAATGGTAGTTCCATTTTTAATTTTTTGAAGAAAGGCCATACTGTTTTTCACAGTGGTTCTACCAGTCTGCATTCCCACCAGCAGTGAAGGAGGGTTCCTTTTTCTCTGCATCCTCTCCAGCACTTGTCCTTTGTTGATTTGTTGATGATAGCCATTCTGACAGGTGTGAAATGGTACTTCAATGTTGTTTTGATTTGCATCTCTACGAGGATTAGTGACTTTGAGTATGTTTTCATGGGTCTCTTGGCTTTCTGAAATGTCCTCTTTTGTCTGTTTAGGTCCTTTGCCCATTTTTTGATTGGGTTGTTTATCTTCCTTTTGTTAAGTTATATGAATTCCCTGTAAATATTAGAGATTAAACTCTTATGGGAGATAACATTGGCAAATACGTTTTCCCATGCAGTGGGTTTTCTTCTTGTTTTGTTGATGGTTTCTTTTGCTGTGCAGAAGGTTTTTATTTTGGTGTAGTTCCATTTGTTTATTTTCTCCTTAGTCTCCATTGTCCTAGGATCTGTGTCTGTAAAAATATTGCTACGTCATATGTCTGTGATTTTGCTGCCTATGGAGTCTTGTAGGAGTTTTATAGTTTTCTGTCGTACATTAAAGTCCTTTAGCCATTTTGAGTTTTTTGAGTGTGTATGGTTTAAGTTGGTGATCTAGTTTCATTTTTTGCATGCATCTGACCAAATTTCCCAGCACCAATTATTAAAGGGGCTGTTTTGGCTCCATTGTATGCTATTGCCTCCTTTGTCAAATATTAATTGAATATAATGGTTTGGGTTAATTTCTAGATCCTCCATTCTGTTCCATTGGTCTATATGTCTGTTCTTGTGCCAGTACCAGGCAATTTTGAGAACCGTGGCTTGGTAATATAGTTTGATGTCTGGTATTGTCATCCCTCCAACTTTGTTCTTTCTCAGGACAGCTGTGGCTATTCATTTTTTTTTTTAATCCAGATGAATTTTTGGAGAGTTTGTTCTAGATCTTTGAATTATGCCATTGGTATTTTAAAGGCGTTACATTGTCTATAGATTGCTTTTTGGTAGTGTGAACATTTTAATGATGTTGATTTTACCAGTCCTTGAACATGGTATGTTTATGTCTTCCTCTATCTTTTTTTTCAGTGTCCTGTAATTTTCCGAGTACAGGTCTTTTATGTCCTTAGTTAAGTTTATTCCTAGGTATCTTAATTTGTTTGATGCAATGGTAAATGGGATTGTGTTGTTTTTTTTTTTTTTCATTTAGCTTTCTGTGAGTTCATTATTGGTGTATAAAATGGCCATAAATTTCTGTGTGTTAATTTTGTATCATGCTGTATTGCCCAATTCATTTATTACGTCTAGTAGATTTTTGATATAGTCTTTGGGATTTCTTATGTATAGTATCATGTCATCCGCAAATAAGAACAGTTGTACTTCTTCTTTTCCAATTTGAATGCTTCATATTTTTTTCTTGTTTGATTACTATGACTAGTACTTCTAGTATTGTGTTGAACAGGAGGGATGAAAGTGGGTATCCTTGTCTTTTTCCTGTTCTTAGGGGAAATGAGATTAGTTTTTGCCCATTGAGTATGATGTTGACTGTAGGTTTGTCATATAGAGCTTTTATTATGTTGAGGTATGATCCCTCTATTCCCACATTGCTCAGAGTTTTTATCAAGAAAGGTTGTTGGGTTTTGTCTAATGCTTTTCTCTGCATCAATTGATATGATTATGTGATTTTTTTCTCTCAGTTTATTTATGTGATGCATTTATTGATTTGTGGATATTGTTCCATCCTTGCATCCCTAGAATAAATCCCACTTTGTCACGGGCTAAAATATGATTAATGTAACTCGTGCCATGAAGCCTTCTCTCTATCTCTGGAATAATATTCAAGTTCCTGACCAGCGAGAGAGGACTAGGGAAATGATGGAGAGCTCAGATGGAGCTGAGAACTGGTACTACTACAATGTAAGGCTAATAACTCATAGAGAGCTCTGATATAGCTACTGTGTTAACCAGCTAGAGTGTGCTGGGCAGGAGAGACAGGAGAAGCTGCTGAGCTAGAGACCTCAGATAACACTAAGATGCAAGGCAGTTAGTTTAGAGTCAGTATGTGGCTACTCAGATAATAGCTGTAGGTACAGAGGTTATTAAGGGTGCTGCTGCTTCGTGGCAAAGCTGTATTTATTAGCCAGTGTACGTTTGCTGGTATAGGACTGTTATCAAGAACTATTTTGTCTAATGACTTAAGGCCACTGGCTTCTGCAATAAAGACTTATTCTTATATACCCACAACTTCTCATGTCTTCTGCATCTAAGACCTGACATCCAAGAACGTCCAGCCCCAGGCAGAGGAGCTTGGACCCAACACCTATAACTAGAGAGCAGAGGATAAAGGAGGAAATTGGACTAAGTTTCCAACAGTTGTACAGTGGGCAGGGTTCAAGAAGGAACCTGCCCTGGTGTACTTGGGAAGAATTTAGAAGAATATATTGACTCAGAACAAATCAAAGCAGCAGTATTGAGCAGAGCTCATGCTATTACTGACACCGCTGGCTGTCTCTGATACATATAAATTATTTGATTAATCCCTTCCAGCCCCCCTCCTGACTTTCCTCTTAGATTCATCAGTCTGTTCTATATTTCCATTCCTTGGATTCTATTTTATTCATCAATTAATTGGTTCATTAGATTCCTTTTTCATTTATTTTGATTTTTAGATTCAATTTTTGATAGATATGTATTTATTGTCATTTTATTGTTCATATTTTTAATCTTTTTTTCCCTTCTGCTTAAAGAAGACCATTTAACATTTCATTTAATACTTGTTTGTTGGTGATTAACTCCTTTATCTTTTTCTTGTCTGTGTTGCTCTATATCTCACCTTCAATTCTAAATGATATCTTTGCTGGGTATAGTAATATTCATTGTAGATCATTGTTATTTATCACTTTGAATATTTCTTGCTACTTCCTTCTGGCCTGCAAAGTTCCTATTGAGAAATCAGCTGATAATTGTATGGCTCTCCCTTGTAGGTAACTAACTGCTTTTCTCTTGCTGCCTTTAAGATTCTCTCTTTGTCTTTAGCCTTTGGCATTTTAATTATTGTATGTCTTGGTGTGGGCCTGTTTTGGGTTCCTCTTTTTTTATGAATTCTTTGAACTTACTGGACTTGTAAGTCTCTTTCTTTTACCAAGCAGGGAAAGTTTTCTTCAAATAGGTTTTCAATATCTCTTCTCTCTCCTCTACTTCAGGCATCCCCATAATGTGAATGTTGGTACACTTGAAGTTGTCCCAGAGGTTCCTTACATTATCTTCATATTTCTGGATTCTTTTTTTTCTCTTTGCTCTTCTTATTTGGTGATTTTTGCTTCTTCATATACCAAATTACTGATTTGATTATTGCCATTTTCTACTTTACTGTTGAATTCCTGTAAATTATTCTCTCTTTTTTGTAAATTATTCTTTATTTCAGTTAGTGTGTACTTAATTTCTGACTGGTCCTTTTTCATGTCTTTAATGTTCTCACAATCCCCTTAAAACTCTCATTAGTACCCTTGAGCAGCCTGGCCAGCATGGCTCAGTGGTTGAGCATCAACCTTTGAACCAGTCAGGGAACATGCCAGATTGTGGGCTCTATCCTGAGTGGGGAGCACACAGGAGGCAACCAATCAGTGATTCTCTCTCATCATTGATATTTCTACCACTCTCTCCCTTTCCCTTCCTCTCTGAAATCAATAAAAATATATTTTTTAAAAAGATCCTTGAGCAACCTTATAACCATTGTTTTAAACTCTGAATCCAGTAGTTTGCTTGCTTCCATTTCTTTCATTTATGGTATGTTTCTATGTCTCCACATTTTGGATGCTTCCCTATTTTTCTTTCTATGTATTAGCTAGAACTGCTATGTCTTCTGGAATTGGTAGAGTGGCCTTGTGTAGTAGGTATCCTATAGGGCCTAGTGGTTCAGCCAGCCTCCCTTGTCACCTGTGTGGGCTGTGTGCACAGTCTTGTTATACTTGATCCTTCATTGCTGTTGCTGTTACTGGAAGGAATTGACCTCCAGGCAAATAAGCTGTGAGGACCATCTGTGACTACAGTGGAAGCGATTTTGTGCAGGAGATACCCCTGTGAAGCAGGATTTGCTTCAGTGAGTCTTTGGTATTCACTGAGTCTGACCCTTGAGTGTTTAGCTCATGGATGTGTTGAGTTATAATCTGGTATGGTTTGAAGTTGTCCACTGGGTGCACTGGCTCTGGTGACTCCCAGGAGTTGCAAAGTCAGTCACTGCTTGTGGCCACCCTGTAGGAGCTACAGAGTGATACACAGATGGATGCTACTTGTGTTGGGTTTTGAATTGCCCCAGAGAAGCCAAGCTATGAAGCAAGGCAGACTACTGCTAGTGTCAGGACTTGAGCTTCTCTGATGCCAGCTACTTCTTGTTTGAGAGATATTAGGAAAATCTGAACCCTAATCCAGGACAGGTCATTCATATGGAAAGGCCAGTGCAAACAGCTTGGTTGGGACTGCAAATTCTATGGGGTCAGGTCTCAGGGAATCACCAGGTGGGGCAAACATTGTGATTCCTTTAATGGAGACTCAGATATGGCCCTGCCAGTCAGCTCTGCAACAGAAGATGTCGCATCTTAGGTACAGTGAATCCTGTGAGCCATTCCTGAGTTCTTGTCCTGATGACAGACAATCCAGTTCCTTATTCTATGTCTCCCCCCCCATCCCCCCCATAAATCTCTGTTCCAACTCTGGAGCTCAGAGGGAGTGAATCAAAGTGAGTCCATGCCTTGGCCCTCTTAGAGGAGCTGCTCAGATATCGATAGCTTCTGTGTCACACAGCCCCAATCCCCTTTGGTTTTTACAGACTGAAGTTATGGGGACTTCTCTTATCAGCAATGGAAGCCTGAGATAAAGAGTCTAGTGTGGGGCTGAAACCTCTAGCTCCTCACAAGAGTCCTCCACAGCCTAGATAGCTTTGCTGATTAAAAAAATGCCAAAAAGGTGTGTTGGACCAGGCCGTAATTTTTAAATTCTACTTTACTGTATAAATGATAAGCAGGTAAGTTAAAACATTTCATGTTTAATTTTTATGTGTAAGCTATATTACAAAGCAATTGTTCTTAAAGAAAAACTATTATGATATTAACTGTTGGTTACTTCGGAATTTTCACTTTTGAGAAAGACTTTCCTTTTCTTAAATTATTGTGTGTGTTTTTTTCTGTACTATAATTACTCTTTATACAGTGTTTTCACGTAACCCAATTTCTTATCATCCTATTTTACATTTCCTACATTTCTTGCCCTTTAAGAATTTCATCTAAAAGGGGTGTTGTGCTATTTGTATTGCTTAGTCTGAAATATAAAGATTATATGATATGAAGGTTATTTCTGCTTTAGTCTCAAGCTTGTGTCTAGTTTCTTTTTAGCTTTATTTTTTTCATAGTAAATATGTTTTATTTTATTTACTTGCAATAAACATTAATATTTCAGGAAAAATGTTTTAAGTATAATAATGTTACATGTAATAAACATTAATATTTTAAGAAAACAATTTTAAATATAATAATATTACCAAAACTGTACTAACATAGTATAATATCACAAAAGTTGTAGGAAATATTAAAAATCTGCAAATAACAGGATTACTTCCATTATATTCTAAAATTTTTTCCTCCTCAGGATCTATTTTAGTTCATCAGTTTATGTTGTTTATTATTTTCCACAAATAAGTGAGATCATGTAATATTTATCTATTTCTGACTGACTTATTTCTCTTAGCATAATGTTCTCCAGGACCATCCATGCTGTTGGAAATGGTAAAAGTTTCTTTTTGTTTACAGCAGTGTAGTATTCCATTGTGTAGATGTACCGTTTTTTTTTTTTATTCCACTCATCTGCTGATGGGCACTTAGGCTGTTTCCAAGTTGTAGCTATTGTAAATTGAACTTCTATGAACTTAGCGATGCATATATTCTTTTTGATTATTGTTTCTGATTTCTTGGGATATATTTCCTAGAAGTGGAATTACTGGGTCATATGGGAGCTCTATTTTTAATTTTTTAAGGAAACTCCATATTGTTTTCCATAGTGGCTGCACCACTCTGCATTTTCACCAGCAATGCATGAGGGTTCCTTATTCTCCACATCCTCCCCAGCACCTGTCATTTCTTGATTTGTTGCTGATAGCCATTCTTACAGGTGTGAGATGGTACCTCATTGTCATTTTGATTTGTATCTCTCTGATGATTAGTGACTTTGAACACGTTTTCATACGTCTCTTGGCCTTCCTTATGTCCTCTTTCGAAAAGTGTCTATTTAAGTCCTTAGCCCGTTTTTTTGATTGGATTGTTTATCTTTTGTTTATTTTTATGAGTTTCCTGTAAATTTTAAACAGTAAACCCTTATGGAAGATAACATTAGCAAATATGTTCTCCCTTGCAGTGGGCTTTCTTGTTTTGTTCATGATTTCTTTTGCTGTGCAGAAGCTTTTTATTTTGATGTAGTCCCATTTGTTTATTTTTTCTTCATTTTCCATTGCCCCAGGAGCTTTATCTGTAAACATGTCTGATATTTTGCTGCCCATAGATTCTTGTAAGGTTTTTATGGTTTCCTGTATTACATTTAAGTCTTTTATCCATTTTGAGTTTATTTTTGTGCATAGTGTAAGTTGGTCATCTAGTCTCTCTTTTTTTTGCATATATCTGTCCAATTTTCTCAACATCACTTATTGAAGAGACTGTCTTGACTCCATTGTATACTCTTGCCTCCTTTGTCAAATGTTAATTGAGCATAATGGCTTGGGATAAATTCTGACTTCTATGTTTGGTTCCATAGAACTATATTTCAGTTATTGTGCCAGCTTTGAGAACAGTGGCTTTGTAATATAGCTTGATATCTGGTATTGTAGTCTCTCCAACTTTGTTCTTCTTTCTCAGGATTGCTATGGCTATTCAAAGTGTTTTTGTTTGTTTTTTTAAGTTTTATTCCAGATGAATTTTTTGAGAGTTTGTTCTAGGTCTGTGAAATATTCAGTTGGTATCTTAATCTAGATTGCATTGAATCTGTAAGATACTTTGGGTAGTATGGACATTTTAATGATGTTGATTCTACCAATCCATGAAGATGGTATATTCTTCTATTTGTTTATGTCTTACCCATATTTTGATTGGATTATTTATCTTCCTTTTGTTAAGTCCTATGAGTCCTCTGTAAATTTTGGAGATTACACCCTTATTGGAAATAGCATTGGCAAATATGTTTTCCCATGCAGTGGGTTTTCTTGTTGTTTTGTTGAGGGTTTATTTTGCTGTGCAGAAGCTTTGTATTTTGATGCAATCCCATTTGTTTATTTTCTCCTTAGTCTCCATTGCCCTAGGGGTTTTGTCTATAAAGATATTGCTATGATATATGTCTGCTATTTTGCTGTCTATGAAGTTCTGTTGGATTTTTATGGTTTCCCGTCTTACATTCAAGTCCTTTAGCCATTTTGTGTTTGTTTTTTATATATGGTATAAGTTGCTGATCTAGTTTCATTTTTTTGCATGTATCTGACCAAATTTCCCAGCACCATTTATTAAAAAGGCTATTTTGATTCCATTTATGCTCTTGCCTCCTTTATCAACTATTACTCGAGCATATGCCTGTTCTTTTTGCCAGTACCAGGCAGTTTTGATTACCATGGCTTGATAATATTGCTTGATATCTGATATTGTGATCTCTCCAACTTCGTTCTTCTTTCTCAGGATTGCTATTGCTGTTTGGGGTCTTTTTTAATTCCAGATGAATTTTTGTTCTAGATTTTTGAAATATGCCATTGTATTTTAATAGGGATTGCATTGAATTCGTAGATTGCTTTGGGTATTATGGACATTTTAATGATGTTGATTCTACCAATCCATGAATATGGTATGTTCTTCCATTTGTTTATGTCTTTCTCTATCTCTTTTTCCAATGTCCTCTAGTTTTCTGAGTACAGGTCTTTTATGTCCTTAGTTAAGTTTATTCCTAGGTATCTTAATTTGTTTGGTGCAGTGATAAATGGGTTATATTTTTGTTCATTTATCTTTCTGTGAGTTGATTATTTGTGTGTAAAAACACCATAGATTTCTGGGTGTTAATTTTGTATCCTGTTACATTGCCAAATTCATTTATTAGGTCTTGTAGTTTTTTTGATGGAGTCTTTGGGGTTTTCTATGTATAGTATCATGTCATCTTCAAATAAGGACAGTTTTACTTCTTTTTGAATCTGGATGCCTTTTATTTCGTATTCTTGTCTGGTCACTATAGCACTTCCAGTATTGTATCGAACAGGAGTTGTGAAAGTGGGCATTCCTGTCTTGTTCCTGATCTTAGTGGAAATGGTTTTCGTTTTTGCTCATTGAGTGTGATGTTTGCTGTAGGTTTGTCATATATGGCCTTTATCATGTTAAAATATGCTCCCTCTATTCCCACTTTACTCAGAATCTTTTTTTTTTTTGTATCAGAAATGTGTGTTGGACTTTTCAGATGCTTTTTCTGCATCAGTTGATATAATAATATGATTTTTGTTTTTTGTTTATATGATGTATCACGTTTATGGATTCGTGAATAGTGTACCAGCCTTGCAACCCTGTAATATAATCCCACTTGATCATGGTTTATGATCTTTTTAATATATTGCTGTATGGATTTGCTAATATTTTGTTGAGGATTTTAGCATCTATTTTCATCACGTATATTGGCCTGTAATTCTCTTCCTGTCTATATCTGGTTTTGTAATTATGATAATGTTGGACTCCTAAAAAGTTTGGAAGTGTTCTTTCCTCTTAGATTTTCTGAAATAGTTTGAGGAGTATAGGTGTTAGTTCTTCTTTCAATGTTTAGAAAAACTCCCCTGTGAAGCCTCCACAAGCTGCACTTTTATTTTGTGGAAGTTTATTGATTATTGCTTCTATTTCATTGGTTATTATTGGCCTGTTCAGGTTTTTTGATTCATCCTGATTCAGTTTTGAAAGATTGTATTTTTTCTAGGAATTTGTCTATTTCATTCACATTGTCAAGCTTATTGGCATATATGTAGTTGTTCATAGGATTTTCTTAGTATCCTATATATTTCTGTGGTGTCAGTGGTTACTTCTCTACTTTTGCTTCTCATTTTATTTACTTGGGTCCTCTCTCTTTGTTTCTTTATGAATCTGGGTAATGGCTTATCAATTTTGTTTATTCCATCAAAAAACCAGCTCTTAGTTTGATTGATTTTTTTGTTTCTATGTTATTTATTTGTGCTCTAATTTTTTTATTATTTCCTTCTTTTTTTTAAATTAAATCTTTATTATTCAGATTATTACATTTGTTTCTCTTTTTTCCCCTCCATAGCACCCCTCCACCCAGTTCCCACCCTTCCCTCTGCCCTTGCCTCCCTCCCATTGACCTCAACCATAGGTGTATGATTTTTGTCCAGTCTCTCCCTGTACACCCCTCACCTCTTTCCCCCTGAGAATTATCAGTCCTTCTGGGGATGTGCACGTAACCAAGATACATGCCCTTGACCGGAATTCAACCTGGGACCTTTCAGTCCGCAGGCCGACGCTCTATCCACTGAGCCAAACTGGTCTCGGCTGTATAATATTTTTTATTTCAGTAAGTGTATGTTTAATTTCTAGTTGGTCCTTTTTCATCTCTACTTGGTCCTTTTTCATCTCCTCTTGGGACTCGCTAATTTTATCTATCTTTTCTAGGATATTCTTGAAAAACCTAATAAGCGTGGTTTTGACTCTATATCCAGTCCTTTGTTTTCCTCCATTTCTTTTGTTTGTGATCTCTTCCTTTGTCTCGGCATTTTCACTCTGCCAGGAGAACTTCTGTGTTGGATTTAGCCTTATGATACAAGACTTGCAAAACTGCAAAAGCCTCTCTGTTTAGCTTGGGATGGGTGGAGTCTCAGGGCTTAACGGACTGCCTTGCCTTCCAGTCGCCCCCCTCCCCCCACACGGCCCCTGGGTCTCACGTGACTCTGGGTAATCACTGGAGCGGTCCCGGTGAGCGTGCGCAGTGCCTCTAGATTGCTGTCTTTCTGGCTCCCCTTTGCTCCGGGACCATATAAGTTTGGGTCCCCAGGGTTTTGCCCAAAACTGGGGTTTAGTGGAGTTAGAAGTGGCACAGTTGGGAGGCTCTGTGTCCTGCCCACTCGTGAAAGCCAGCGGCACAATTAGCAGTCGGTCTTCTGTGCGCAGTGCTGTGCACACCACCTGACTTCGGCCCTTTTGCGACTCCCCTAAATTTGTTTACTTCTCCCTTTTCACAGTCCATACTCCCCCTGTATGAGTCTTGCCTGGATCTGGAGTTCAGTGCCGTAGGATAAGGGGTTCAATACAGTCGGGAGTCTCCATCTCCCTCCTGCCAGAGAAAGCCAGCAAGGTACTCTGGCACCCGCTCTCTCCACACATGCGTCTCTGTACCTCAGCTTTTTGCAGCTCCTCTCGGTCTCTGTGAGCCCCTCTCTTTCCTTCTAGTTGTAGAATTTCCACTCAGCCAGCTTTTCTGTGGTTCATGATGATGTCCGTTCTGTGTTTCAGTTGTAGTTTTGAAATTGTTGTGCGATGCAGCAGTGTAGGTGTTTACCTATGCCGCCATCTTGGATTCTCCTCTCTGAACTTCACTCTCAGGACTGCTTTTGCTGTGTCCCAGAGATTTTGGCCTGTTTTGTATACATTTTCATTTGTTTTGTGGACGTTTTTTCTTTCTTTCTTGATTGTGTTGGTAATTCATTCATTATTTAACTAGACGTCTGGTGTACAAAAAACATGCACGGGAGGGAGTGTCACTCATCCTGGCTTGCACCTTCTCCAGTCTGGAACTGCTGGCTCCTAACCACTCTGCCAGCCTGCCTGATCACCCTTAACCCCTTTACTTGCCTGCCTGATTGCCCCTAACCACTTCTGCCTGCCTGCCTGATTGCCCCAAACTGGTGTCCCCTGCTTGCCTGATTGCCCCTAACCGCCTGTGCCTCAGCCCCTGCTGCCCTTTCCTTTGTCTGAAAGATGTCCAATCTATCTGGTCTAATTAGCATATTACTCTTTTATTAGTATAAATAACATGCTATTTAGTCTCCTTGTGTTTGAAAGTTTTGGGGTTTTGTTATTACAGTTGATTTCAAATTTAGTTCCACTGTGATCTGAGATGACGCTTGATATGATTTCAATCTTCTTGAACTTGTAGACACTTGTTTTGTGACCTAACATATAGTCTATCTTTGTGAATGATCCATGTGCACTTGAGAAGAATATTTATTTTGTTATGTGTGGGTGAAATGTTTTATAAATGTCAATTAAATCCATGGTGTCTTTTAGAGACTCTGTTTCCTTTTTAGTTTTTGTCTGAAATATCTATCCAGTGAAGGCAGAGGGGTGTTAAAGTCCCCTACCATGGCTGTATCATCAATCTCTTTGTTGAAGTCCTGTAGAAGTTTTTTTATATATTTAGGTGCTCCTATGTTGGGTGCATGTATGTTTCCCAGGGTTATATCCTCTTGTTGGATTGATCCCTTTAGTATTATCTAAAATTCTATTTTGTCAGATAAAAGTTTTGTTTTTCCAGCATTTTTTCCTTTCCTTTTGTAGGGAAAGGGTGTTTTTGTTTGTTTGTTTGTTTTTACCATTCCTTTACTCTCATCCTGTGTGTGTCTTTTGTTTTGAAGTGGGTCTCTTGTGCACAGCATATAGTTGGATCATGTTTTTGTTTCAGTTCAGCTACCCTACACCTTTTGATTGGAGCATTTATATTTAGGGTTATTATTGCCATTTTGGTTCTGTATGGCTAAGTGTCTTTCTCTGTTTCTTCTTTTCATTACAGCAGTCCCTTTAGCATTTCTTGTAATGTGGGTTTGGTGGTGATATACTACTTTAGCTTTTTTGTTTGTTTGTTTAGGAAGCTCTTTATTTGACCATCTATTTTGAATGATAGGCTTGCTGGATATAGTAATCTTTTTATTATTATTATGTTTTATTGATTTTTTACAGACAGGAAGGGAGAGGGACAGAGAGCTAGAAACATTAATGAGAGAGAGACATTGATCAGCTGCCTCCTGTACGCCCCACACTGGAGATGTGCCCGCAACCAAGGTACATGCCCTTAACTGGAATCGAACTTGGGACCTGTCAGTCCGCAGGCCGACGCTCTATCCACTGAGCCAAACCAGTTTTGGCATGGATATAGAAATCTTGGTATCATATCTTTGCTTTCCATTTCCTTGAGTACTTTATGCCATTCCCTTCTAGCCTGTAGAGTTTCTGATGAGAAATAAGGTGTCAGTCTTATGGGAAGTCCTTTGTAGGTAACAGTTTTCTTTTGCTGCCTTTAAGATTCTCTCTTTATCTTTAATTTTTGCCATTTTTAATTATGATGTGTTTGAGTGTGGGCCTGTTTGGGTTCTTCTTGTTTGGGGTTCTGTGAGCCTCTTGAACTTGTGTGACTTTTTCCTTTACCAGGTTAGGGAAGTTTTCTTCGATTATTTCTTCAAACACCTTCTCTATGCCTTTCTGCTTCTTTTGGCATACCTACTATTGTAATATTGTTGCTTTTCACATTGTCCCACAGCTCCCTTAAACTGTCCTCCAGTGTTTTAGTTGTTTTTGTTTTTTCTTTTTGGTTCTCTGATTGAATGATATTTTCAAGTCTGTCTTCTAATTCACTGATTCAATCCTCAGCTTCCCCTAATCTGCTGTGTATTCCTTCTTGGGTGTTCTTTATTTGTGTTATGTCATTCTTTATCTCAGAGTTTTCTTTTTCTATAGTTACTATATCTTTTTTCCTGCTGTTGAGCATTTTTATCATCATTACTCTGAATTCTGTTTCAGATAAATTTCTTATCTCTGCTTAATTTATCTCTTCTGGGGAATTCTCTGGTTCTTTCGTTTAGGAATTGTTTATTGTTCTCCTCATTTTGGCTGCTGTTTGGGTTTGTGATTATGTATTAGGTAGATCTTCTACTCCTCTCAATATAGTGCAGGACAGTGTTAAAGGCTGTTTCTGACTAGTTATATCAGGCATAGACTCAATGCTTCCAGAGATTGCCTCTGCCTACAGTCTGATAGGATTCTGACTAGAACTCCCCCACAAGCAATTGTCCTCAGATATGGTAAGATTCTTTTTTTATAGGGTGAGGCAGTTGCTTCTGACTTGAGGCTGTTATTTTTAATCTCATAAGTAGCCTCAGGGCAATGTGTTTTCCAATAGGGTGTGTTAACTGTCTTCTCCCCAGGAAAGGCAAATGTCTATTTGGCTTCAGCCTGTGAAGGAATGACTCAGCCCAGGAAACTTGGGGTGTCTGCCTTCTGAGCTCTATTACCCGAGTCCACAGTCCTGGCTTCTGCTCTCACAGCTCCATCCACTTTACCCACCCTCTGCAGGTGCACAAGATGGGTGCCTCCACATCGAATTTTGTTTGTTGGTCCTTTAAGAGGGTTCCTGAATTTTCAACTGTTACTCCCTGGCAGACAGCACCCTACTGCTTTTCACCGCCCAGATGTCATGTGGGTACCCTCCTCAGTGCTTTCTGCTTGGAAGGCCCAGCTTGGGGATTAGATCCCAAAGTTCTCAGTGGAAACTCCCCACAGCTAAGATATGTCTATGGGATTTCGTTGCTGTCTCTGGGTGCCTGGCAAGTCCTTTCGCACTTCTGCCCCTCCTACCAGTCTCTATATGGCCTCCACTTTCAGTCCTCGGGTATCAGGGTTCTGTCCTGCGAGTTTTCAGGTGATTATTCCGGAAGTTTTTCTGTATTTTACTTGTAATGCCAGTTTGATCCTGAGAGCATGTCCCCGCAGCATCCACTTACTCTGTCATTTCTAATCCTCTTTTGAGCTTTAGATAAGTCTTTTGTCTTTTAGGATTACCATTGGTTGTCCGTTAACTGTGATAATTTTGAAAGAGGGTACATTGTCTTTCAGGATTTTATTTGAAGCCTTCAATTTTATTTTACTCTTGTGCAGCAGAAATAAGTTGGTTTAAAATTCTTTAAATATGTGCTTCAGCCTCTGAAATGCTTGTTTGATTTGGCTATAGTTTTTTTTTTTCTCATTAATATAGTTTTTTTTTTATACATATCTCCCCATTGCTCCCCCTCCCTACCAGGCATACCCCAACCCCCCAGTGTCTGTGTTCATTGGTTATGCTTATATGCATGCCTACAAGTCCTTTGATTGATCTCTTATCTACCTCACCTAACTTTAATCTTCCTGCTGTAATTTCAAGTCTGTTTGAAGCTTTACTATCTCTGTATCTATCCTTTTGTTCATCAGTTTATAATATTCTTTATTATCCCCCAATGAGTGCGATCATGTGATGCTTCTCCTTCATTGACTGGCTTATTTCACTAAGCATAAGGCTCTCCAGTTCCAACCAGGTTGCTGCAAATGGTAAGAATTCCTTCTTTTTAATGGCTGCATAGAATTCCATTGTGTAGATGTAGCACAGTTTTCTGATCCACTCATCTGCTGAGGGGCACCTAGGCTGTTTCCAAATTGTGGCTATTGTAAATTGTGCTGCTATGAACATAGCGGTGCATAAATCCTTTCTGATTGGTGTTTGTAACTTCTTAGGATAAATTCCTAAGAGTGGTATTACAGGGTCAAATGGGAGATCCACTTTTAGTTTTTTGAGGAAACTCCATACTGTTCTCCACAATGGCTGCACCAGTCTGCATTCCCACCAACAGTGCACAAGGGTTCCTTTTTCTGCACATCCTCGCCAACACTTGTGGTTTGTTGATTTGTTGATGATTGCTATTCTGACAGGTGTAAGATGGTATCGCATTGTCGTTTTGATTTGCATCTCTTGGATGATTAATAACTTTGAACATGTTTTCATGTGTCTCTTGGCCTTCTTTCTGTCATCTTTTGAAAAGGTTCTATTTAGGTCCGTTGCCCATTTTTTTATTGGATCCTTCATCTTCCTTTTATTAAGTTGTATAAGTTGGTTGTAGATTTTGGAGATTAAACCTTTATCAGTGATAGCATTTACAAATATGTTCTCCCATGCATTGATCTTTCTTGTTGTATTGTTGATGGTTTCTTTTGCTGTGCAAAAGCTTTTTATTTCAATGTAGTCCCATTTGTTTATTTTTTCTTTAGCTTCCATTGCCTTTGGAGCAGTATCAGTGAAGAAGTTCCTTGGGCATATATCTGAGATTGTGCTGCCTGTGGATTCCTCTAGTATTTTTATGGTTTCCCTTCTAATGTTTAAGTCCTGTATCCATTTTGACTTTATTTTTGTATTTGGTGTAAGTTGGTGGTCCAGTTTCAATTTTTTGCATGTATCTGTCCAACTTTCCCAACACCATTTATTGAAGAGGCTATCTTGGTTCCATTGAATGTTCATGCCTCCTTTGTCAAATATTAATTGAGCATAGTGGTTTGGGTGGATATCTGGGTTCTCTATTCTATTCCATTGATCTATATGTCTGTTCTTGTGCTAGTACCAGGCTGTTTTGAGAACAGTTGCTTTGTAGTATAGCTTGAAGTCTGGTATTGAGATCCCACCTAATTTATTCTTTTTTCTCAGAATTGCTGTAGCTATCCGTGGTCTTTTTTTGTTCCAGATGAATCTATGAAGAATTCTTTCTAGGTCTGTGAAATATGTCGTTGGTATTTTAATGGGTAGTGGGTTGAATCTGTAGATTGCTTTGGGTAGTATGGACATTTTAATGATGTTGATTCTCCCAATCCATGAGCATGGTATGCTCTTCCATCTGTTAACATCTTCCTCTATCTCTTTTTTCAGTGTCCTGTAGTTTTCTGCATAAAGGTCTTTTACCTCTTTAGTTAGGTTTATTCCTAGGTATCTTAATTTTTTTGGTGCCATGGTAAATGAGATTGCTTTTTTAGTTTCTCTTTCTATAATTTCACTGTTAGTGTATAGAAATGCCACAGACTTCTTAGCATTAATTTTGTATCCTGCTACATTGCCGAATTCATTAATTAAGTCAATTAGTTTTGGAATGCAGTCCTGTGGGTTTTTTTTACGTACAATATCATATCATCTGCAAATAAGGACAGCTTTACCTTTTCTTTTCCAATTTGGATGCCTTTTATTTCTTCTTGTTGTCTAATTGCAATGGCTAATACTTCTAGTACTATGTCGAACAGCAGAGGTGAGAGTGGGCATCCCTGTCTTGTTCCTGTTCTTATGGGAAATGGTTTTAGTTTTTGCCCATTGAGTATGATGTTAGCTGTGGGTTTATCATATATGGCTTTCATGATGTTGAGATATGATCCTTCTATTTCCACTTTGCTGAGAGTTTTTATCAAGAAAGGGTGTTGGATTTTGTCAAATCCTTTTTCTGCATCAATTGATATGACTATGTGATTTTTATCTCTCAGTTTGTTTATGTGATGTATCACATTTATTGATTTGCGGATATTGTACCATTCCTGCATTCCTGGATGAATCCTGCTTGGTCATGGTGTATGATCTTTCTGATGTACTGCTGGATCTGGTTTGCTAGAATTTTGTTGAGGATTTTGGCATCTATGTTCATGAGAGATATTGGCCTATAATTCTCTTTCATTGTGTTGTCTTTATCTGGTTTTGGTATTAGGGTGATGCTGGCTTCATAGAAGGTGTTTGGAAGTGTTCCTTCTTCTTGAATGTTTTTGAATAGTTTGATGAGGATAGGTTTTAATTCTTCCTTGAATGTTTGGTAAAACTCTCCTGTGTAGTCATCTGGACCCGGGCGTTTATTTGCTGGAAGCTTTTTGATTACTGCTTCAATTTCTTCCATAGTTATTGGACTATTGAGATGTTTGGTTTTCCCCTCATTGAGTTTTGGGAGGTTATATTTTTCTAGGAAAATGTCCATTTCTAGAAGGTTGTGAAATTTGTTGGAATAGAGTTGTTCATAGCATTTTTTAACAATCCTTTGTATTTCCAGAGTCTGTTGTTATTTCTCCTCTTTCATTTCTGACTTTGTTTATTTGGGTCTTCTCTCTTTGCTTCTTGGTGAGCCTGAGTAGGTGTCCATCAATCTTGTTTATCCTTTCAAAGAACCAGCTCTTTGTTTTGTTGATCTTTTGAAGTGTTTCTTTGGTCTCCAAGTTGTTTATCTCCGCCCTGATCTTCACTATTTCCTTCCTTCTGAGTACACTGGGCTTTTCTTGTTGCTCTTGTTCTAGCTCTTTGAGTTGTAGGTTTAGGTAATTCATTACCATTGTTTCCTGTTTTTTGCAGTAGGCTTGTAGGGCTATGAACTTCCCTCTCAAGAGTGCTTTCACTGTGTCCCACCAATTTTGGACTGTTGTGTTGTCATTGTCATTTGTTGTCATGATGTTTTTTATTTCTTCCTTGATCTCACTGGTTAACCAGTCCTTGTTTAATAGCATGCTGTTTAGTCTCAATGTGTTTGATTTTTTTCTATTGTTTTTATTATAGTTGATTACCAGTTTTATGCCACTGTGGTCTGAGAAAATGCTTGATATGATTTCTATCTTGAATTTGAAGCGACTTTTCTTATGACCCAACATATGATCTATCTTTGAAAATGACCCATGTGCACTGGAGAAGAATGTATATTCTGTGGCTTTAGGGTGAAATGTTCTGAAGATGTCAATTAATTCCATCTGTTCTAGTGAATCATTTAGGATTGATGTTTCTTTACTGATTTTTTGTTTAGAGGATTTGTCCAGTGGTGACAGTGGGGTATTAAAGTCTCCTACTATGATTTTATTGCTGTCAATCTCTCCATTAATATCCTCCAAGAGTTTTTTTTATGTATTTAGGTGCTCCTATATTGGGTGCATATATGTTTACCAGAGTTATTTCTTCTTGTTGGATTGTTCCCTTTAGTATTATGAAGTGGCCTTCTTTATCTCTTGTTATGTCCTTCACTTTGAGATCTAATTCGTCAGATATAAGTATTGCAACCCCAGCTTTTTTTTCATTTCCATTTGCCTGAAATACCATGTTCCATCCATTCACCCTCAATCTGTGTGCATCTCTTTTCCTAAGGTGGGTTTCTTGCAGACAGCAGATATATGGATCATGTTTTCTTTTCCAGTCGGTTACCCTATGTCTTTTCATTGGAGCATTTAATCCGTTTACATTTAAAGTTATTATTGATATGTACTTATCTTTTGACATTTTTATTCCTTACCCCCGAGTTCCTTCTTCGCTTCCTCTTTCTTTTTATTACAGCAGACCTTTTAACATTGCTTGCATTTCTGGTTTGGTGGTAATATATTCCCTTAGTCCTTTTTTGTCTGTGAAGCTTCTGATTTCACCTTCAATTTTGATTGAGAGTCTTGCAGGGTACAGTATTCTTGGATTCAGACCCTTCCTTTGTATTCAGTACAATTTCTTTACAAGGTTTTACATTTTTGATCATTTAGGCTGTTTTACATGTCGTTTCCTGATTAAAACAGCATGGGAATAAAGTATCCTTATAGCGAAATGTTTTGTTCAAAAAATATTTGTTTAGTACCTAATGTATGTCAGCCACTGTATTTGATATTTGTTTATAACAATGACCACAAAACACAAAGTTACTGATTATATGGAATTTAAATTCTAGCAGGAGAGTAGCCATTAATCAGATATAACCACATTGTTTTATATGTAGTTTATAACTGAATTGAATACTCTGAAAGAAAGAAATACTGTTCCGGAAAAAAAAAAAAAATACAGCCAAGTTTCCTGACTGGAGTTAGGTAAGTCTTCATTGAGGAATTACGGCATGATCTGGCAATTAACTAGTTGTAAGAGGTTTTGGGTAGTGTAGATTGGCATTATAGAGAGAAAGATTATTCCAAACAGAGTGAATGGTATTGTACAAAGGCCTCATTGCAGAGGAATTATAGCATATCTAAGAAACTTAAAGAAAGTCAGTGTAGTATGAACACTAAAAATAGTGATATGAGTAGTGATATGAGATAAGGCTAAGAGATGTAGTCAGGGGCCTGGTCAAGCAGACCCTCATAAATGATCTTATGGACTTCATTGTAAGAGTGAAAGGATGCCTTGAAAGCGTTTTAAGTAGGTAGTAATATCTGTACAGTGAACTAATTGTACAGGGAACTAAGTGGATGCAGGAAGATCAGATAGGAGGTTTATGCAATGGTTTAGGTTAGAAATGATTGCTTGGATTAGGTTGGTGGCAGAAATATAAAGAAGCAGACAAATTCGAGAAATTCTTAGGAAATAAAATTGTTTATATTTGGAACATTCTGAAATATTTTTTAAAGCCTAAGTTCTCATAAATGGAATTCTCAAGACAAACGATTATTTTTAAAATCTTACGGTAGGTAACGAATTGCTTCCCAGAAAGATTGTTTCAGTATACTCTCCCATTAACCGTGTATTGGAATGCTAATTTCCATACATCCCTATCAACAATGAGCATTAGCTTTTCTATTTTTGTGTTTTTCACTTTTTAATACCTTTTCCAGAATTTGAGCAATTAGTTCAAATTTTAATATGGGGGTTATTTAACTAACTATAATAATACTAGAGGCCCAGTGCATGAATTTGTGCATGGGTGGGGTCCGGCCAGCCCGGCCCCAATGGGGGCAGATCAGGGCCAGGCATGTCAGGAGGAGAAGACAGCAGGAGGTTGGCCTGCCAGCCTGCCCTGATCAAGGCCTGGCCAGAGTTGGGCTGGCTGGGGAGAGGGCCCACAGGCTATTGGCCAGAGGGTCCTGCCCCAATTGAGGTGGGGGGAGCTGATTAAGGGTGGGGCCGGCCATGGGGAGGGGCTGTGGCGGTGAGCCAGCCAACCTTTCCCCAAATCGGGTGGGGGGCTGGTCAGAGGCTAGTGGCTGGGGGATTGACTGTGGGAGGTTGGCTGGCTAAGCCCCACCCTCGATTGGTGTGTGGGGGGTGACTGGGGGCAGAGCTGGCTGGGGAGAGGGCCTGTGGGATGATCAGGGTGATGGGGGCCCATCAGGGGTGGGGCTGGCTGGGGGTAGAGACCGAAGGCAGTTGGCTGCCGGTCATGTCCCTGATTTGTGTGTGGGGGGCAGATCTGGGGTGGGGCTGGGCAGGGGAGAGGTTGCAGGAGGTTGGCCAGCTGGCCTTGCCTCCTATTGGGGTGGGGGCCCATTGTGGGTTGGGCTGGCTCGGGGGAGAGGCCACAGTGGGTATCACAGTGACTGGGTTGTTCTGGTCATTATGGCATTCCAGTCACTGGCTTTACACACACACACACACACACACACACACACACACTAGAGGCCCATTGCATGAAATTTGTGCACGGGGGTGGGGGAGGGTGTTCCTCAGCCCAGCCTGCACCCTTTCCAATCTGGGACATCATTCTCAAAATCCAGGACTGTTGGCTCCCATCTGCTCTCCTGCCTGCCTGCCTGATTGTCTCTAACTGCTTCTGCCAGCCTAATCATCCCCTAACCACTCCGCTACCGTCCCGATCAACACTAAATTGCTCCCCTCCTGGCCCGATTGCCTCTAACTGCCCTCCTTTGCTGGCTTGGTCACGCCTAACTGTCCTCCCCTGCAGCCTGGTCACCTCCAACTGCCCCTCCCCTGTTGGCCCAGGCACTCCTAACTGTCCTTCCTTGCCAGCCTGGTCCCCCCACCTGCCCTCCCCTGCAGGTCTGGTCCCTACCAACTGCCCTCCCCTGTAGGCCTGGTCATCCCAACTGCCCTCCCCTGAAGGTCTGGTTCCCCCCAACTGCCCTCCCCTGCAGGCATGATTGCCCCTAACTGCCCTACGCTGTAGGCCTAAGTCCCACCCAACTGCCCTCCCCTGCAGGCCTTGGGTCCCCTCATTGCCCTCCCCTATAGGCCTGATCGCCCCTAGCTGGCCTCCCTTGCAAGCCTGGCTGCCTTCCCCTATAGGCCTGAGTCTCCTCCAACTGTCCTCCTCTGCTGGCCTGGTCCCCTCTAACTGCCCTCCCCTTGCAGGCCTGTTTGCCCCCAACTGCCCTTCCTTGCTGGCCTTCTTGTGGTGGCCATTTTGTGTCCACATGGGGCGGCCATCTTTGACCACATGGTGGTGGTCATCTTGTGTATTGGAGTGATGGTCAATTTGTATATTACCTCTTTATTATATAGGATAATAGCTTTGGAATACAATAGTCCCCCCTTATCTACAGTTTTGCTTTCTGTGATTTCAGTTACCAGAGATCAACCATGGTGCAAAAATATTAAATGGAAATTCCAGAAATAAATAATTCATAAATTTTAAATCGCGCATCATTCTTAGTATTTTTGTGATGAAGTTTTGCACTCTTCCACCCAGGATTTCAGTCTTCCTTTTGTCCAATGTATCTGCACTATATATGCTACCTACCCATTTATTTGTCTTCGTTATCAGATCAACTGTATAGTATTGCAGTGCTTTTTTCAGTTAACACTTATTTAATTTAATAACGGCCTCAACCCATTCACATAACCTTTATTACAGTATATTGTTATAATTGTCCTATTTTATTATTTTTTCAATAAATGTTAATATATTAAACTTTATAATAGGTATGTATATATAGAAATTACATAGTATATTTAGGGTTTGATACTATACATGATATCAGGCATCTATTGGGGGTCATGGAATATACCCCTTGTTGATAAGTGAAGACTAGTATATTTTTGCTTTAGAAAGTGTGGTTTTGATTCTTAATATTGTACCTTTAATAGCTAACACTAAAACAAAGGGTTTATTGGGAATGTTGCTTTGGTAAATGGGTAAAAGAAATATAAGGTAGACTTAAGTTAGAGCAAGCATTAATGTAATAACCCACTCTTTGCCAAGACACTTACCTTCCTAAAACACTGTTGTGTCAGTAGTTTAGACTTAGGGCTTCACATCATTTAAAGTAAATGTACTGATAAAAACCCCAAAAGTACATAACGATTTTAAAAAGATGGAAATGTTTAAATTTTATGTAATGTTTTAATAGTTTAATTAGTAAGAAATAAATGTATAGTGAATGTCCACTCACCCCCACTTAGTAACTTTTTGTCATTATAAGAATAACTATAGCTGAAAGTAGGAAATTAAGAGAAATGAGTAGCTTTTTCAAAGCAATTAAAAGTTTCTTTTTCTGCAAAATAGTTTGAGTTTGAAAGATATTGACCTTAGATTCTATATACAATTTATGTTTGTAATCTTTTTATATTTTTCTCATTAGGGGCATAATTCTACATTATTGAAATATAGTTATATTTGAAATAACATGTTACTGCTTTGTTTTCTCTCAACAGTTAAAAGATGTTGATACTCGGAAAATCATAAGAGCAATGTTTTCTTACGTGTGGCCCAAAGACAGGCCAGATCTACGAGCTAGGGTTGCCATTTCCCTGGGATTTTTGGGTTGTGCAAAGGTAAGATTAAGAGAAATTATATGTTGATCATTGTTATAACAAATGCTATGATATTTTCTAGTATTGAAATTTGGGCTGATATAAGGCACTTTTGGGGAGCATTGTCGATTTTTAGGACCCTATAGTAACTGTTGTATGCAATCAGCAGAAATTATATGGTAATGCCTGATTTATTTGTGAATCAGACTTAGAACAGTGTCAACTTAATGGAATTCATTCCTGATCTCTAATAGAAGATCATTTATTGGAGCAAAACATAAGGAACTTTTATAAAAGAAACTCCTTAATGTCTTGTTGGTTTTTATTTAATACTAAAAGGTCCAGTGAATGAAATTTGTGCATGAGGGCGTGTCGTTCAACCCAGCCTGCTCCTTCTCCAATCTGGGACCACTAGAGGGATGTCTGACTGCCCGTTTAGCCTGAACAGGCAGTCGGACATCCCTCTCACAATTCAGGACTGCTGGCTTCCAACTGCTCACCTTCCTGCCTTCCTGATTGCCCCTAACTGCTTCTCCTGCCAGCCTGATCACCCCCTAACTGCTCCTCTGCCAGCCTTTTTGCCCCTAACTGCCCTACCCTGTGGGTCTGGTCAACCCCAACTGCCCTTCCAGGCAGGTCCGGTCACCTCCAACTTCCCTTCCCTGCAGGTCTGGTCACCTCCAACTTCCCTCCTCTGCCAGCCTGGTCACCCCTAACTGTGCTCCCCTGCAGGCTTGATCACCCCCAACTGCCCTCCCTTGCAGGCCTGGTCCCTGCCAACTGCCCTCCTCTGCCAGCCTGGTCACCCCTAACTGCCCTCCCCTGTAGGCTTGATCACCCCCAACTGCCCTCCCTTGCAGGCCTGGTCCCTGCCAACTGCCCTACCCTGCTGGCCATCTTGTGGTAGCCATCTTGTATCCACATGGGGGCAGGATCTTGAGACCACATGGGGGCAGTCATCTTGTGTGTTGGAGTGATGCTCAATGTGCATATTACTCTTTTATTAGATAGGATAGAGGCCTGCAGCTTGGGTGGGGGCCAGCTGGTTTGCCCTGAAGAATGTCCTGGATCAGGGTGGGTGTTTCCTTGGGGTCTGGGGTGGCCTGGGCGAGGGGCCTGTGGTGGTTTGCAGGCCAGCCCTGCCCCCAAGCAACTGAAGCAGAGGTCCTGGTTATCTGGGATTTATTTATTTTCTACAGTTGAAACTTTGTAGCGTGTAGCAGAGCCAAGCCTTCTGCTTGCATAGCCATTGAAACTTTGTTGCCTTAACCTCTCCTGGCCAGGCTTTGTGGAAAGCTTGGCTGCTTCCATAACCTGGGGCAACCCAAGTCTCTCTCCTGTGCTTTCTGTGGCCATAGCCATCTTGGTTGGGTTAATTTGCATACTTTCTCTGATTGGCTGGTGGGCGTGGCTTGTGAGTATAGCAGAGATATGGTCCATTTGAATATTACTGTTTTATTAGATAGGATACTAGAGGCCTGATGCATGAAGATTCATGCAAGAATGGGCCTTCCTTCCCTTGGCTGCAGGCACTGCCTTCACTCTGGCTTGGAGCTGCGTTTCTGCCTTCTCATGCTGCCCAGAGACGTTCCACATTGCCCATGGCCTCTGAGTGTCTACATATGCAAATTAACCTGCCATCTTTGTTGCATACTCACTCCTGATTGGTTGGTGGGCATCACGAATGTACGGTCAATTTGCATCTTTCTCTTTTATTAGTGTAGATATTTAATACATTGTTCTCAATTCCCAGTAAATTGTAAAGGATAAAGACATTTTAGGCACATTGATAGTCCTAAGCGGTAAACAACAGTGTGATATTAAGGGAAAAAAGGGAAAGAAACAACAACAAAAGCTGGGCATTCTGGTACCATTCAATATAGGGGTGCTCTATATATTAGCAGCCTCCTCAGTTTCTTGATGTACTGTAATACATGTTAATAAGGCAAACTTATAATAATGACTGAGCTTTCAATAAACATCCCTTATTTTTAATTTATTCACATTTTAAGTCAGTGCTCTACGTATCTTTACGTATAGTATACAGTAATGGTACATTTATAGGTTGTGGAGTCAGACTTCCTAGGATAACCTTGCTCAAGTTGCTTAGTCTCTGTGCCCCGGTTTCTTAATTTAACTTGTAAAATAAAGCAAAATAAGGTTGTTATAAAGGATAATTTAAAAAACAAAAGGCTTAGAACTGTGCCTGGCACACAGTGAAACATAATGTAATGCTAAAACCAAAATAAATTCAGATTTCCATCATAAATATGATAAAATCAAAGTCTGCTTAAAAGTATAAATGAGTTTTGGCTATAATTTGGTCACCGGTCTTACATATGTGTTAATATTTTGTTTTAGAACTGTGGTCTTATAATTTACTTCTTCTCTGTATCATATATGTTCCCGTTTATTTACTCTTTTTTCCTACCCTAAAAATATTTATTGAGAACTTGTCATCAAAGTACTGTTTTTGGCCCTGCAGAGTATTCAAATATAAATAAAGCTCATTTATTTTCTCAAATCATACAGAATAACACATGTTTTATTTTATTACTATAATAAAGAGTAGGTCATAAATAATTTAAAAGAAGTGTTGATGGTGTTTCAAAGGGAAGAACTACAATGATGAGGATTCAGGAAAGGTTTTATAGAGGAAGTGATATCTGATACAGGCCTGGATTAATGAATAGGCTTGTTATAGGTATAGGAATAACAAGAAGAAAATGAGAGGGAAGATAGAGTATGTATAGAGAAGTGAGTAATACAACTTTGCTCCAGTGAGAGGGTAATGTTTCTGAGGAATTCAAAGTAATTTTGAAAAGATAAATAGAATTCCTAAGGTGAAATCATTTAACTGTACAATGAAAATTTATTTAATTATCTTGGAAAGTATTAAATTTATTAAATTATGTTGGAAGTAGTAAACTCTTTTGAGTGGTAAGGTAGTAAAGTTAGAGCTTTAGTTTAGGAAATTAATCTGTCCCTGATGTATAAGATGGCTTAGGGTAATGAGACCCCTAAAGTACAGATACCATTCATTTTAAATTCATGCATCATTCAGCAAATATTTATTGACCAGTTATGATAATAACTTAATAGTCTAAATGAGAAGTAATAGTTTGCACTAGAATAGTGGCATAAATGATAATATGGAGGGAAAAGATGCCAGAGATATTGTGAGGTAAAGGAGGTAGAATCATTAAGACTTAGCAATATAAAAAAGAGGAGTAGGATTCAAAGATGTTGTCAAGAATTAGAGAATGATAATGCCTTTTTAACAGAAGTATGTTGGGAGGTCCTTGTGAAGATGAAAATTTTGTTTTTGGGCATGTTAAGTTTGAGGTACTAGTAGAACATTGAGATAGAGATATTTAGCTGGTAATATAAAATACAAGACAACCTGAGGAAGGAGCCCAGGGTTGGAGAGATTAGGAGATAATAGTTGAGACAATGCAATTTGATGAATTCACCAAGAAAAAGAACAGAAATAGAAAATGACTAGAGATAAACCCTGTGATAAATGTGTTCCTATAGGAAAGGAAAGGAAAGGGGAAGGGGAAGGGAAAGGGGAAAGGGAAAGGGTCTATCTCTGTGGAAACATTGGAAAGAGTGATTGGAGAGGGAAGAGTAAAACAAAAATACTTTAGTCAATTTCCTTTCTCATCTATGGACTCTGTTAAGTGCTCTCTCAATGAACCAGACCATTCTCTGGGAAAGGAATTAAATCAGGATGCTGAGCAACAGACCAAGAATCCATACTTTATTCTGTTTGTTTAAGCTTAAGAGAGAGCATGCCATTATAAATCGAATGTTGTAATTTTAAAAACTTATATTCATTTTTAATACAATTCTGGTTGCTAAATTGTCTTCTACCCACAAATTAATTAAGGGTAAAGCTTATACTGAGGTAGAAGTAGCAAATTGGCCTTTAATCCTTCATTGGCTGAATGTAAGTACTTTGTTGACAAGTTGAAAGCATACTGTTTTTCTAGAACATTACTAATTAATTTAATCAAAGAGAGAAGTCTTAAATAATGGCATTTGGATAGACTGTTTTTAGAGTGAATTTCACTCTTTCTCGAAACACAGGTTTCTGTTTCTTAGTGGTAGGTAATGTCAGGGTATGAAATCTAGATCAGTCTAATTTCCTTAAGAACAGAGATATTTTTACAAGGTTAATATTTGATTCTCTGTCAACAAATACTTAGTACCTATAGCTTGTAAACTGTTGTACAAACCTCATGTAAACTGATTCAAAGTAATTAGAAATGAATATAGAAAAATTAATCCTCAGAGGGATCCATCATGGCACAATGGGTGAACGTTGCCCTCACCTCCTCCCATGACTACATCAAAATTACAACTAAGTTATCTGGAGAAACATTTGAAGAATAGCTGAACAGAAGTTTTATAACTGAGGATATAAAGAAGAAGCCATGTTTAGACCTGTAGGAGGGACAGAGATGTGAAATGCCCCTGGATCCATGTGGAGTGGTGGAGAATCCAGAGCGATATTTCAGCTATAGAGGACCCCTTTAGGGTTATAGGGACCTTATCCTGCCACTGAGAGCACCCAACTCAGAACACCACTGCTGGGAAGAGCAGCCCATGAAACATCTGCTGTGAAAATCATTTGGGATTTGGTCTACTGGGCTAAGACAAAAGGCTAATAGAAACCCCAGCATGCTGTGAAAGGGCCAATACACAAAATTTTGCTCACACTCACACTAGTCTTCCAAGGAGGTGACAGCAGCTCAGAGATTACCAGAATCATACAGGGAGAGACTGAGTTTTGTGGCTTTAGGGCAGGACTGGAGAGACAGTGCTAATGTCTCTCTGTTGATTGCCTCACCTCAACTGCCACAGGACACCATCTTTTCTCTGCAGAGTACTCCTATATAGCTAGGGAGGTATACTAGTCCCATCATGATGACTCCTGATATCCCACTCTGCCATTATCACATACAGCTGTGGGCTCTGCTCATGCAGACTGGTGAACATGGGCCCATGTTTACAGTCTTTCTTAAAAAAAAAATGCTGAAGGAATTCCGGGGAAACATGGAGGCTCCAGACACACACAGGGAGAGACTGAGTTGTGTGATTTTAAAGTGAAGATCATCTTCCTGTACACAGGACAATAATAAAAAATACTACCAACAATCAAAAGTTCTGGATGGTTTCACAGGTGAATTTTACCAAGCATTTAAAGAAGAATTGCTATCTTCCCAAAAATTCAAAAAGAGGGAAGACCCCAAAGCTTATTTTGGGAGGCTGGTTTTATCATAATCCCAAAACCAGATAACAACACTCAAAGAAAGAAAAGTAAAGGCCAATATCCTAGATGAACGTAGGCACAAAAACCCTGAACAAAATATTAGCAAACTGAATAGAGCAATACATGAAGAAATTTATACACCATGACCAAGTGGGATTTATTCCTGGGGTGCAAGGTGGGGACAGCATCCACAAATCAATTAATGTGATATACAACATAAAAAAATAAAGGATAAAAATCATAAGGTCACATTAATAGGTGCAGAAAAAGCATTTGATAAAATCCAGCACCCATTTATGATAAACATTCTCAGCAAAGTGGCATTATCTCAACACTAGAGGCCCAGTGTACAAAATTCGTGCATGGCGGGGGGGATGTCCCTCAGCCCAGCCTGCACCCTCTCCAATCTGGGACATCCCTCTCACAATCCAAGACTGCTGGCTCCTATCCGCTTGCCTGCCTCTGCCTAATTACCCCTAACTGCTTCTGCTTGCCAGTCTGATCATCCCTAACCACTCCCCTGTCAGCCTTATTGATGCCTAACTGCTCCCCGGCCAGCCTAATTGCTCCTAACTGCCCTCGCCTGCCAGCCTGGTCACCCCTAACTGTCCTCCGCTGCCAGTCTGGTCACCCTTAACTGTCCTCCCCTGCAGGCCTGGTGCCCCCAACTGCCCTTCCCTGCTGACTTGGTCACCCCTAACTTCCCTCCCCTGCAGGCCTGGCCCTCCTCCCCCAACTGTCCTCCCCTGCAGACCTGGTCTCCCCCAACTGCACTCCCTTACAGGCCTGGTCTCCCACAACTGCCCTCCCCTGCAGGCCATCTTGTGGCAGTCATCTTTGACCACACAGGGGCAGCCATCTTGTGTCTTGGAGTGACAGTCAATTTGCATATTACCCTTATTTATTGTATGTTTTAAATATATTGTATTGATTTTTTACAGACCAGAAGGGAGAAGGAGAGGGATAGAGAGAGAAACATCGATGAGAGAGAAACATCGATCAGCTGCCTCTTGCAATTGGGGATGTGCCCGCAACCAAGGTACATGCCCTTGATCGGAATCGAACCTGGGACCTTTCAGTCCGTAATCCAATGCTCTATCCACTGAGCCAAACCAGTTTCGGCCATATTACTCTTTTATTAGGTAGGATAATAAAGGCCACATATGACAAACCCATAGTTAACATAATCAACAAGGAAAAACTATATTGTTTTCCTTAAGATTAGGGACAAGACAGGGTTGTACACTCACTACTCTTATTCAACATAGTACTGGAAGTCCTAGCCACAGCAATTGGACAAAAAGTAGAAATAAAAGTCATCCAAATTGGAAAGGAAGAAGCAAAACTTGTTATTTGCAGATGACATTACAGTACATATTGAGAACCATAAAGATTTCACCAAAAAATTACTGGAATTGATAAATGAATTCAGTAATGTAGCAGGATACAAAATAAATATTCAGAAACTTACTGCATTTTTATACTCCCAATAATGAACTACCAGAAGGAGAAATTAAGAAAACTACCTAATTTACAATTGCATCATTAAAGATAAATTATCAAGTAAGAAATTTAACCAAGGAGGTAAAACACCTGTACTCGGAAAATTATAAGACATTGAAGAAAAAGTTAAAGAAGTTTCAAATAAATTGAAGCATGTATTCTGTTCATGGAAAAGAAGAATTAACATAATTAAAATGTTCATACTAACCAAATTAGTCTGTAGATTCAACACACTTCCTATCAAAATACAATGGCATATTTCAGATAACTGCAACAAATTCCCCAAAGATTTACACTGAGTGGCTAGATTATTATGACCACCCCATCAGTACTTCATTGGGCCACCTTCTGCCTTCAATTTTATGGCAATTTTTTTTGGCATTGACTCCACAAGATGTTGAAAGGTAATGTGAAGAATCTGACACCATGCCTAGTGAACAGCACTGTCCAGTTCTATGAGATTTGATGGTTGTGGAACCAGCTGCCTGATGTCTCTTTTAACTTCATCCCACAAATGCTCATTGGGTTGAGATCTGGTGATTGTGTGGGCCACCTAAGCAAGGTAAAGTCTCCCTCATGTTCTTGAAACCACTCCTGCACAATATGAGCACTGTGGCATGGTGCCTTGTCTTATTGGAAGAAGCCATCTCCATTGGATACACCACCAACATGATAGGATCAACTTGATCAGCAATGATACTTAGATATGTTATGCTATTCAGACATTTTTCCACACGAATTAAAGGGCCCAAATCATGCCAGGAAAATATGCCCCAAACCATAACATTGCCCTCACCAGCTTGAAGGGTTGTACTCATGCATGTGGGGTGCATCCTTTAATGCTGTTTCCGTGAAATTCTCACTCTTCCATCTTTATGATGCAACTGGAAACATGATTCATTGGACCACATGACGTTTTTCCAATGCCCGACTGTCCAATCCTTGTGTTCCTGTGTGAATTGGAGACGTTTTATCATGGTAACTGCAGACAGCAAAGATGTTCGAATAAGCCTTTGGCTTCCATATACCATATGATGCAGTGTATGGCTAATTTGCCTACAAATGTCAGGTGGTCATAATAATCTGGCCACTCAGTGTATATAGAACTTCCCAAAGACACCAAACAGCCACAGCAATCTTGAGAAAGAAAAAAGTCAGAGGTATCACATTACCTGATCCCAAACAGTTCTACAAGGTGTTAGTAATCAAAACAACATGATACTGGCATAAAAACAGACATATAAATTAATGGAACAGAACAGAGCTTAGAAATAAACCCATTTCTTCACAGTCAATTAATATTTGACAAAAGAGGTAAAAACAGATTGGGATAAACATAATGTGTTGAATAAATGGTGTTGGGAATATTGACCAGATACATGCAGAAAACTAAAACTGGCTTACTTTCTTACTGCTTATCTGTATATATATTCAATCCTATCTAATAAAAGATTAATATGCAAATTAACCTTCACTCTATGACAAAAATGGCGGTGTTCATAGCCACAAGATGGCAGCACCCTGTCCTCTTAGCCCCGCCTCAGGGAGGGCTGCTGCTGACAACCTGCAGAGTAAGCGGCCTGGCAGAATGCTGCCCAGAGGCCCTTTTGACCCTTTATAAAAAACAGAAAAAAATTCACTCCACAACCCAATCCTAAAGGCAGGAGCTTCCCCCTAGTTTTCAGTGGGCTCCCATGGGGGGCAGGGTGGGTACCGCTCAAGGCAGGAGCTTCCCCCTAGTTTTCAGTGGGCTCCTATTGGGGGGAGGTGGGAGTACTGCTCAGCCAGAAGCTGGGCTCATGGCTGATGAGTGCAGTTTTGGCAGCAGGAGCCTCTCATGACTGCGGCAGCTCTAGGCATAGTAGGATGGGATGAGTGTGAGCGGTGCAACACCAGGCCCCACTTCTGGCTCCTCCTTGGCTGCCTGCCAATTGACGCACTGCTACATCCCTCAGGGGATATCTAACTGCCAGTTTAGGCCTGATCCCTGAGGCCAGTTGGACTTCCGGCAGTTGGACATACCCTGACGGGTCCCAAATGCAAGAGGGTACAGGTCGGGTTGAGGGACACACCCCATCTCCCCCACCCTCCCAGTGCATGAATTTAATGCGCTGGGCTTCTCGTTTAAGAATAAACTCAAAATGAATTAAAAACTTACATGTAAGACTCAAAACAGTAAAACTTATCGAAGAAAACAGTAAAATCTCTTGACATTGCTTTTTGTAATTTTTTTGATATATCTCCTAGGGCATTGGTCGGCAAATTGTGGCTCACAAGACACATGTAGCTTACGAGCCACAGTTTGCCACTCTGTAGACTAATGAGTTTCCCAACCACTGACCTAGACACTCAATTCCAATAATTACAGACTGTTGTTCCGTGTGATTAAGCTCCTATCCCAGTGGTCAGCAACCTCATTAGTCAACAGAGCTGTAGATTGCCGACCACTGTCCTAGGGCAAGGGAAACAAAAGAAAAATAAAGAAAAGTGATTACATCAAGTTAAAAAGGTTTAAACAGCAAAAACAAAATTAGCAAAATGGAAAGACAACCTACTGAATGGGAGAACATATTGCCAATACATCTGATAAAGGGTTAATATCCAAAATTTATAAAGAACTGGTAATGGTTAACATAAAAAAAAAATCAATCCAATTAAAAATTGGGCAAAAGATCTGAATAAACACTTCTAAAAGAACATATGTAAAGATGCTCAATGTCACTAATTGTCAGGGAAATGTAAATTAAAACCACAATGAAGTATCACCTCACAGGTGTTAGAATAGCTATCATCAATAAATAAACAAACAACAAGTACTGGCCAGGATGTGGAGACTATGGAACCCTCTTGCACTGTTGGTGGGAATACAGACTGGTGTAGCTGCTGTGGAAAGCAGAATGGAGTTGCCTAGGAAAAATAAAAAATGCAACTGACTTATGACCCACCAGCTCCACTTATGAGTATATATTAGAAGAAACCCCAAACAGTAATTTGAAAATATATGTTTCCGTATGTTTATTGCAGCATTACTTACAATAGCCAAGATATGGAAATAACCCAAATACCCATCTATAGTTGAGTGGATAAAAATGTTCTGGTAGATATATCTATACAACATTACTCAGCTATGAAAAGGAATGAAATCTGAACATTTGTGATAATATGGTTTTTCCTAAAAGTTACTATGGTAAGTGAAATAAGCCAGTCAGAGAAAGACAAATACCATATAATTTCACTCATATGTGGAATCTAAACAACAAAATAAATGAACAAACAAAGTAGAAACGGACTCATAGATACAGAAAACAGACGGATGGCTGCCAAAGGGGAGGTCAGTTGGTGGTCTATTTGAAAGATGAAGAGATTTAAGAAATACAAATTGGTAGTTACAAAATAGTCTTGAGGATATAAAGTATTGCATAAAGCACATAGTCAGTAATCTATATAAAACCCTAATATGCAAATAGACCAAACAACTGAACAACCAGTCACTATGATGTGCACTGACCACCAGGACGCACACACGGAACTATAGCAGGCGTTGGTAGAGCGTGAAATGTGACAGGCATTGGCTGTGGCAGGATGGTGTGGCAGGTGAGCAGGGCCACTAGACCATGGCGAGGCGCAGGTCGCTATCATCGGTGCGAGTCTCTGATGGTAACAGAAAATTCTTTTCTCCCATGCACCATGGTCCTGCCTGGTGCTTGCACCCGCCGCCAGCACCAGAGCTGCCGCTCGCACCTGCTGCCAGTGCCGGCTCTGATTGCTCAGCACCATTAGCAGGTGCGAGAGGTGTCTGCCAGCCCCAATCAACCCTCAGGGCTTCTCCATTCCCCCTGCTCCTGTGGGGTGTTCAGGGCTAGCAGCCGCCTCTTGCACCTGCTGCTGGTGATGGCCCTGCTTGCACCCACTGCCTGTGCCGGAGATGCCACTCACTCCTGCTGCCAATGCCTAGTACTGGTCCCGATTTCTTGGTGCTGTCATTGGGTGGGAGTGGTGGCTGCCGGCCCCAGTCATCCCTGAGGGCTTCTTCATTCCCCCCGCTCCTGCGGGGTAATTGGGGCTATAGCTGCCACTTGCACCTGCTGACGGCGCCGGCCCCACTTCCACTTGCTGCTGGTGCCGACACCATTCGTTCTGTGCCATTAGCAGGTGCAAGTGGGGCCATCAGTGCATGGATGCAGCAGTGGCAGGAGCAGGGTTGCCAGCAGAGAGGGGACTGTGGTCCCTGTTTGGAAGGCCAGGCGGGGGCATGGAGGATGGGCTAAGACCCTCCCCTATACCCCTGCAGCCTTGTGGCCCACAGTTCATTTCATGGCGCACATATTCATGCACTGGGCCCTTAGTCTTGTAATAACTATGATTGGTGCCAGTTGGGTACTTAACATATCAGGGGCTCACTTTGTAAATACATGATTGTCTAAAATACTGTTCTACACACATCTAAATAATATAAAATAAGATTTAATGTAAACTTTAATTGAAAATTAAAATTTAAAAATAGAAAAATCTATCCTCAAAACGTATGTTTGATTCCTTTTGGTTCAGAAATTGGAAGAAATTGCCAGATGTTATTATGTGTACTGACTTTGGTACTTTCAGAGCATATAGAAAAACAGTTTTCTTTTTATTAGACAGTACCAGACCATAGAATAACTTTAGAAATATAGATCATAGTAGCATTTAAACATTCCTAACATTGTTTTTCCATCTTTTATACTGTCCTCACTTTAAAAGTGATCACTCTCTCAAATCTTTAAAACCTCGTCATTGTTTATTTCTGAAGAATATTGCAATTATTTATAATTGGTGTGCAAAGATGGATTATTACCCTTTTCATTCCTTAGCTTCCTATTTTTTCCTGAACCTGATTATATGCTTTGGCATATACAGCACTTTGGACCATCTGTGCTCTTTTATACACTGGTCTTCTTTATCTCTACATACTTCTGAGAACTTTAGGACAGGGTTCAAGATATTTCTTAGCTCTAAAAGATTGCTGCCCTGTCATTAGAACAGTGGGTGGTGATTTCATAAAGAGGCCTGAGGCCTCCATCAGAAAGATAGAAGACAGAAAATGAGAAATATCAGGTGAGAATTAAAAAGGAGAAGGATTTCATGCTTAACATATGGGGCTACAGCATACCATCTGCTTACTTACTTTCCTTTTTATGCCCTTTTTATTCTGAGGGGTTTAATGCTATCATTGTCTCTAGCAAAGAATTTTAAAATAAACTATTATTTAGAGAGGCCTTGCAGCCTAGAGGAAGAAAAGTGGATGTGTTAATAATCTATCCAAGTTGTAGCAATTATATTATATTACATTAGAGCTCAATATGAGGGTTCTGCTGCCAAGAGAGATAGAGAAAATGTTTGGCTTCATTTCTTAAATTCCTACAAATAATATCTAATGCCTTTTCTTACCATCCACATGTATGTTATGGGAGCATCACATCATCCTTAATCTGGGGATTTTGAGATCTTTTAAGGGTTTTTAAAATGCATCCTTTCTGTTAGTATATTACATACAATTATGCCAAGATTTAAAGTAAATATAAGTCATTTTTACTACCTTAGTTGGTTTGTTCAGTGGATAGAGCATCACCTGCAGACTGAAGGTGTCTCAGCTTCAATTTGGTCATGTGCACATGCCTTGGTTTCAGGCTCAATCCCCAATAGGAGGCATGAAGGAGGCATCTGATCAATGACTCTCATCATTAATGCTTTATCTCTCCTTCCTTCCTCTGAAATCAATAAAAATATATTATAAAAATAAAAAAACATTCATTAAATTATTATTTCATAAAATAAATGTTTATTTTAATACTATTGGCCCAGTTCATAGATTTGTGCCCATTGAAAGGAAATTAATTAGAATATTTTAATATCGCTATTCACCTTTTCTCTAAAATAGAAGTGTCAACCAAATTCACCATATACAATGACAGATCAAAACACACGTGTGCAATTGGTGCCAGTGAGAGCTTTATGTGTATCATGCATGCGCAAATTAATGTTTATTTTTAAATTGCCATTGGGCATCATATGTACTGGATGTTCGGATGGATGTATGGTCAGTCACATAGCCTTTTATATATATAGATTATAAAAGTTTACTCTAGGAGAATCCAAGATGGTGGCCTAGGTAAACACCTACACTGCTGCCTCGAACAACAATTTCAAAACTACCAATAAAAGACAAAACGGACATCATCCAGAACCACAGGAAAGCTGGCTGAGTGGAAATTCTACAACTAGAAAGAAAGAGAGGGGCTTACAGAGACCCAGAGGAGCTGCAAAAAGCTGAGGTATGGTGACACGCTCATGGAGAGAGCGGGTGCCAGAGAGCCTGGCTGGCTTTCTCTGGCGGGAGGGAGACGGAGACTCTCAATGGCATTGAACCCCTTATCCTACGACACTAAACCCCAGATGCAGCCGAAACTCATATGGGGGGAGTTTGGACTGTGAAAAGGGAGAAGTCCATGGAAATTTATGGGAGTCGCAAAAGATCAGAAGTCTGGAGGCGTGCACGGCACTGTGCACAGAGGACCGACTACTGATTGTGCTGCTGGCTTTTACGAGTGGGCAGGAGACAGACCCTCCCAACTGTGCCACTTCTAACTCACTAAACCCCAGTTTCGATCAAAACCCTGGGGACCCAGTCTCATATGATCCTGGAGCACAGGGGAGCCGGAGAGGCAGCAGTCTAGAGGCACTGCGAGAGAGTGCGGGCGTGCACAGGGACCGCTCCAGCGATTACCCAGTCACGTGAGACTCGGGGGCTGTGGAGAGTGGGGCCGACTGGAAAGCAAGGCAGTCCGTCAAGCCCTGAGACTCCACCCATCCCAAGCTCAACAGAGAGGCTTTTGCAGTTTTGCAAGTCTTGTATCATAAGGCTGAATCCAATACGGAAGTTCTCCCGGCATAGTGAAAATACCGAGACAAAGGAAGAGATCACAAACAAAAGAAATGGAGGAAAACAAATGACTGGACATAGAGTTCAAAACCACGCTTATAAGGTTTTTCAAAAATATCCTAGAAAAGATGGATAAAGTTAGTGAGACCCAAGAGGAGATGAAAAAGAACCAACTAGAGATGGAAAAGGACCAACTAGACATTAAACATACACTGAATGAAATAAAAAATATTATGCAGAGACCTAAACAGCAGACTGGAGGAAGGCAAGAATCAAGTCAAAAATTTGAAATATAAAGAATCAGAAAACACTCAACTGGAAAAGTAAGAAGAGAAAAGAATCCAAAAATGTGAAGATAATGTAAGGAGCCTCTGGGACAGCTTCAAGCGTACCAACATCAGAATTGTGGGGGTGCCAGAAGAGAGAGAGCAAGATACTGAAAACCTATTTAAAGAAATAATGACTGAAAACTTTCCACATCTGGTAAAAGAAATAGACTTACAAGTCCAGGAAGCACAAAGGGGACTACACCAAGATACATCATAATTAAAATAGCAAGAGCAAAAGACAAAGAGAGAATATTAAAAGCAGCAAGAGAAAAACAATTCATTACTTACAAGGGAGCAGCGATACGACTGTCAGCTGATTTCTCAACAGAAACAATGCAGGGGAGATGGGATTGGCAAGAAATATTCAACGTGATGAATAGCAAGAAGCTACAACCAAAAATACTCTATCCAGCAAAGTTATCATTCAGAATTGAAGGGCAGATAAAGAGCTTCACAGATAAGAAAAAGCTAAAGGAGTTCATCAACTCCAAACCAGTATTATATGAAATGCTGAAAGGTACTCTTTTAGAAGAGGAAGAAGAAAAAGGTAAAAGATAAAAAATTATGAACAACAAATACATATCTATAAACAAGTGAATCTAACAATTAAGTGAATTAAAAATTTGATCAACAGAATAAACTGATGAATATAACAGAATCAGGAGCACAGAAAGGGAGTGGACTCATAATTCTCAGGGGGAAAGGGGTGAGGGGGGTACAGGGAGAGAGTGGACAAAAATCATGAGGTCAACAGGAGGGAGGTAAGAGTAGAGAGAAGGGTGGGAGCTGGGTGGAGGGGAGCTATGGAGGGGCAAAAAGAGAAACAAATGTAATAATCTGAATAATAAAGATTTAATTTAAAAAAAAGAAAGAAAAGGAAAGAAGAAAAAGTTTACTCATTACTCATATTCTCTAACTACCATCACTTTGGGAAATAACTTAGTTGACAGAATTTGGGGGCACATTAAGTTAAAGTATAATGTTCAAAAATATATTCTCAATAATCTGTTGGAAATGAAAATAAACCATATTTAAAATTATAAAATAATTTTACAAGAAGGTATGATTTATAAAAATATAATCAGTACCCCTTTTTCCCAAGAAACAATATATAAAATAAGGGGTAATATATGTGTATTAGTCCATTTTAACTGCTATAACAGAATAACATGCACTGATCACTGTTATTTTATTTGTTCGTTTTTGACCTCACATGATATAAGTAAAAGAGGTCTCTGGGGATTCTTTTATAAGCATATTAATCCCATTTGTGAGGCCTCTGTGATAATGGCCTAAACACTGCCTACAAGCTCCACCTCCTAATACTATCACCCTAGGGGTTAGAATTCAACCTATGTACAGTAGGTCCTCGGGTTACGTTGGAGATCTGTTCCTATAGGGCGATGGAACATGATTTTTGCCATAAGTCGGAACACACCTACATAAGCACCTGCATCACTCACATGGAGCACATACACAGCAGTAATGAAGTGAAACAGTAAAAAAAAAAACTCAAAAGAAAGATAATTCCCGACCTTTACTTGTGGTAAATAAATAATAAAAAACATAAAGCACATATGTACATATGTCGAAATGACAGAACGTTTTTTTTCTTGTTTTTTTTTTTAATAAATAAATGGGAGATCGCGAAGTAACCACGAACGTACGTCACCCAAGGACTGCCTGTATTCAGTGAGGGTGGCGCAGTAGTAGGACACAAATATTCATACCATAGCAATATGTATTGAGCAAACATTTGTTATATGACTGTACATACAAGGTACTGTGCTTTGCAACTGGGAATACAAAAATGAATAAAATGTGGAGTTGTATTATATTGAAGGATAAAATATATAAATGATGATCATGTATAACATTAAAAATACCCAAAGGAAGTCAGAAATGAAGCTGTATGGGAATCTTAACAGTTAGGCATTTAGGAAAGGCTTCATGCAAAAGCTAGAGCTTTTCAGTAACTATGAACTTGACATTTGTAACTTCAAATGACTCATGCACTTCTTGCTTAGCTTTGGTTCTTTAACATTTTATGAAAAATATTTTTAACATGAAACAGTACTACTTAAATCCTTTTAAGTTGAGTAGTATGATTTATACCCTGGAGTATTTTTAAAAATTAAAATAATATATTTTAAGCTTACAAAAAAAATTCAGGAATTAGAACAGAATTTTTTTTTAATTCTTTATTGTTTAAAGTATCACATGAGTATTCTTTTTATCCCCATTGACCTCTCTCCCACCACCCCTTCCCCCAAGCAAAAGTTCTCTAAAAACACTTTTTTTTCCTATTACTACCATCTTCTATTCATGTACTGCATTTTCACAATTGATATACCAATTATAAAAATACATTATTCTTATTAACTAAATTTATAGTTTACATTAGAATTCACTGTTTGTATTGTAATATATATAGGTTCATGGAAATGCATAATGTTATGCATTAATTATTAAAGTACTGTACAGAATAATTTTCACTGCCCTAAGAATTCCATGTTTTCCACCTATTCATCGCTCTCTTCATCTTCCCAGATCCCTGGTAACCAAAGATCATTTTACTCTCTGAAATTTTGCCTTTTTTTAGACTGTCTTATAATTTGAAATCATATAATGTATAGCCACTTCAGACTGGCTGGTTTTACTTAGCAATATACATTTCAGTGTCATTTATGTCTTTTTGTGACTTGAGAGTTTATTTCTGTTTATTATTGAATATATTCCATTGTGTGAATGTACCAGATGTGTTTCTCCATTCACCTGATGCTTCCAGATATAGGTAATTGTAAATAAATTTCAATAAGAATTTTGTTCAGGTTTTTTGTTTTTTTTAATAGATTTTATTGATTTTTTACAGAGAGGAAGGGAGAGGAATAGAAAGTCAGAAAGAGATGAGAGAGAGACATCGATCAGCCGCCTCCTGCATGCCCCTTACTGGAGTTGTGCCCGCAGGCAAGGTACATGCCCCTGACCGGAATCGAACCTGGGACCTTTCAGTCCGCAGGCCAACGCTCTATCCACTGAGCCAAACCGGTCTCGGCTTTGTTCAGGTTTTTGTGTGACATAAATTTTCAGTTTATTTGGGTAATTACCAAGGAATGCAATTGTTAGACTATATTATAAGACTGTGGTTAGTTTTGTGAGAAACTGTCAAACTGTCTTCCAAACTGGCTGTTCTATTTTGCATTCCCACCAGCAATGATTGAGAGTTATGTTGCTCCACATCCTTGTCAGCATTTGCTCTGAATTTTATCCATTCTAATTGATGTGTAGTGTTACCTCATTTTTATTCTAATTTGATTTGCCTTATATGACGTATAACTTGTCATTTGCTTTTTGGCCATCTGTATATATTATTTAGTGAGACATGTGTGGTCTTTCATCCATTTTTTAAGGGTTGTTCATTTTCTATTGACTTGTAAGAGTTCTTTGTGTACATTTTGGATATCACTCCTTGGTCAGATGTCTTGAAAATATTTTCACTTAATTTGTGGCTGTATTTTCATTCGCAGCAGAAATTGTAAATTTTGATGAAGTCCAATTTATCAGTGTTTTGTGGATTGTGCTTTTAGTGTTGCATCTAAAGATCACCTAGATTTTCTTTCATGTTATCTTCTAGAATTTTTATAGATTTGCGCTTTCCATTTTAGGTGATCCATTTGGCGTTAATTTTTGGAAAAGGTCTTAAAAACTTTTTAAACATTAGTTCCAGAACAATTTTTTGAAAATTTCCCACTGGGCTGCCTTTGCACTGCTGCCAAAGATCAGTTAACTATTTTTGTGTATATTTGTCTATTTTTGGACTCTCTATTCTGTTCCATTGATGTATTTGTCTATTCTTTTGCCCTTATCATACTGTCTTAATTAGTGTAGTTTTATAGTCAGCCTTGAAGTCAAGTAGTGATAGCCCTCCAATATTGTTTCTTCAATATTGAGTTGGATATTTTAGGTCTTTTTCTTTACTATATAAACTTTAAAATCAGTTTGTTCATATCTACCAAATTACTTGATGGGATTTTGATTGGGATTGCATCACCAATATAGATCAAGTTTGGAAAGAATTGACATCTTAACAATATTGAGTCATCCATGAATGTGAAATATCTCTTCAATCTTTAGTTATTTTTTGATTTTTGTCATCACAGGTTTCTAATTTTCCTCATATAGATTTTGTACATGTTTTGTTAGATTTATATCTAGTTATTTTATTTTTAGTACTCATTTAAATGGTGTTATATTTTTTAAATTGTGTTGTTCATTGGAGGAATATAGGAAAGCAATCGACTTTTGCATGTTACCTTTTTATTGTTTAGTCTTGCTATATTTGCTTACTAATTTCAGGAGATTTTTTGTTAACTCTTGGATTTTTTCTATATGGGTAATCATATCTGCAAAAATCTTTATTTCTTCCTAATATGTATACTTTTTATTTGCTTTTATTTCCATTTCTTGCTTATTGTATAATGTTGAACAATAGCAGTAAGACAGGATATCCTTGTTCCTAATGTTAAGAGAAAACCATCTAGTTTTCCATAATTAAGTATATTGTAAGCTATAGGGTTTTATGTGTATGTTCTTAAACAAGTTGATGAAATTCCCCTCTTTTTCCAGCTTGCTGAAAGTTTTTATCATGAATAAGTGCCAGATTTTATTCCATACTTTTTTTGCATCTATTGATATTATTTGATATATTTCCTTTAGCTTGTTAAAGTGATATATTACATTGTAGCCATGCATCACTTTAACAAAAGAGATATGTTTGGAGAAATGCATTGTTAGGTGATTTTGACATTGTGAAAATAATGTAAAGTGCACTTACAGAAATCCAGATGCTTTAGCTTACTACATACCTAAGCTCTATGACATAGCTTATTGCTCATAGGCTACAAACTAGTACATGTTACTATACTGAATATTGTAGGGAATTATAACACAATGATAAATATTTGTGTATATAAACATGGAAAAGATACAATAAAAATACAGTGTAAAAGATATAAAATGTTACACCTATATAGGACACTTACCACAAATGGAGTTTGTAGGACTTGAAGTTGCAGTAAGTCAGTGAGTGAGTGATGAGAGAATGTGGAGTCCTAAAGATGGACAACTGGGAATAAATGGAGAGGCAAGAAGGGAGGAGAGCCCAGGTGGCCACATTTGTAGCCCTGAAGCCAGGAAATGGATAATAGCTTTGCCAGAGAGGGGAGGAACCTGATGGTAGCAGATGCTACTGTGGGCTGATAGGAACAAAGTGTCTTTGTGGGCTCTCCAGCAGGACTAGCAGTGTGAATAGCAGTTGAGCCAACTGAGATGCCTAGACAAGGACACAAGACCTGGGACAAGGACACAACATAGGGTTTCTGCGGCAGCTTTCTACTATCAGGTGTGGGTGATTCAGGCAAAGAAATTAAGCAATTTACCTTTGCCACTCCATGGACTCCCCCAAATAGCCTCCACTTGTCCTTGGTGTTGGGTTGAGGAGCACATTATCTGAAAACAGAGTGCTATTGTGGTAGAAATGCTTTTTTACCCTCTATGATTTATCCCCAGGTGGTGTAAATGGGGCTATGGATGAGGTCCCAGGTGGTCATTACGGTGAGGGCAAACAAATCCCACCCACAAGCATCATGGCTGTGCTGTCTGTACTGTCAGACAGAAAACCAAGAAGTTCAGTTCTGGGAGACTACAGAGGTAAAAATCTCGTGATTCAGCAACACTTACTGGAAAATAGTACAAAAAACTCTTCAGATACAGCTGCTAGAGAAAGGCCAGTAATTCGATAGATGCCTAAAGAGAGGAGACCAGCTAATACCATGAATAACCAAGGTAATGAGGACTGTCAGAAAGAAAATGAAAAATCTCCAGAAACCAAACTGGGAAACAGAAATATGTTATATAAATGACAGAGAATTCATGATTGCAGATCTGAAAATACTCAAGGAGATGTGAGAAAATAGAGACAGGCAATTCAGTGCGCTCATTAAACAAATTAATGAATTAAATGAAAGAGCTTGAAACTTTTAAAAAGAACCGATCAAAAATCCTGGAAATGAAGCATGAAATTAGAGATTAGGAGTAAACTACTGAGCATAGGAAACAGAGCTGACCAGATGAAGGAAAGCATTAGTGACATTGAAGATAGTAATCTAGAAATGACAAAGATGGAAGAAGAAAGAGATCTGACCATAAAAGAGATCTACAAGAACTTCCTACTCCATCAGAAAAAGCACATAAGAATTATAAGAATACCAGGAGAGAGGAACAGTCTATTCAAATAAATAGTGGAAGAAAACTTCCCAAACCTATGGAAAGAGCTAGGTCCTCAAATCCAATAAGCAAACAGAACACCTAGTTACATCAGTCGAGAGGCTCTCCCCAAGACACATTGTATTAAAATTGTAAAAAATTAATGACAGAAAGTTCTCAAAGTAGCCAGGGAAAAGAAGGAAGTGACCTACAAAGGAAAACCCATCAGAATATTTTCTGACATCTCAGCAGAAAATCTACAAGCCAGAAGAGAGTAGAACAAAATATTCAAATGACTGAAAGACAGAAATTACCAGCCAAAAATAATATATCCAGCAAAATTATCCTTTAGACATGAAGGATACTTTCCCAGACATACAGAAAGAGAGGGATTCAATCACCAGAAAATCTCAATTGCAAGAAATATACAAGGCAATTCTACCTGAAAAAAGGAGCATAAAGTTGCAATACTAAAAGTAAGATCACCCCAAAATTACTTCGTAAACATGGATAATTTGTGACAAAAAAAAATCATTAAAGGGAAGAAGGTAAAAATCATAACTGGCAAGGGTGGGTAGAGATCAGAGGTACTCAAGAGAAAAAAAACTTACTATATATATGCAGCTTTATTTTTCATAAACTTATAGGTAACCACACACCAAATCCCCAAAATTAAGACACATAACTTAAAAAGGAAATAGGAAAGAAGTATGGAATTCCACCAAGCAAAAACAACAGACAGAAACACAAGGGGAAAAAATCCCAAGAGATGCAGAGCTTCCAAACAACAAAAGATAAATGGCCATAGGATTCCTGATACATGAACAATTACCCTAAATATATATGGACAAAATTCAACAATATGGAGTTATGGTATAGGAGAGTGGGTCAAAAAAACAACAAAACTAGCCCTAGTTGATTTGGCTCAGTGGAGAGAGCGTCAGCTTGTGGACTGAAGGGTCCCGGGTTTGATTTTAGTGAAGAACACATGCCTCTGTTGTGGACTCGATCCCCAGTAGGGTGTGTGCAGGAAGCAGCCATCAGTGATTCTCATCAGTGATGGTTCTATCTCTCTCTCCCTCTCCCTTCTTCTCTGAAATCATTAAAAACATATTTGTTTAAAAAAAACAAAACAACTATTCTGTCTACAAGAGATATCTAAGTTCCAAAAAAAAAAAGGTAGATTCAAAGTAAAATTGTGGTTAATGATTCTCTAAGCAAATAACATTCACAGAAAAGCAGGTATTATCATAGTTATATATGACAAAATAGATTACAAAATAATAAAATAACAAGAGACAGAGATGGACATTTTATGATAAAGGATACTACATCAACAAAACATAATACTTCTTAATATAGGTGTACCAAATCATGGAGCATAAAATATACAAAGTAACTGAAGGAAGAAATGAATCAAAACAATCATAGTTGGGGACCTTACTATTCCATTAGCACCTCTAGATAGATTATCCAAACAAAATCCATAAAGAAATATCAACCTTATGTGACACATTACAATAAATGAACACAATTGACATTTATAGAGTCTTTCATCCCAGAACATCAGAGTGTACAGTATTCTCCAGTGCACATGGAACATGCTCAAGGATAGACCATATGTTGTACCACAAAATTACCATGAACAAATTCAAGAAAATTGAAATTATACCAAACATATTCTCTGATCATGATGCCTTCAAATTATAAATAAATTGCAAAAAGGAAGTAAAGAAACCAACAAATACATGGATATTAAAGAATATATTACAGAAATAACAGGGAGAGGGAGAAACCAAGATCATGGCATAGGTAAACACCTAAGCTGCTGCCTCGCACAACAATTTCAAAATTACAACTAAAAGACAGAACAGACACCATCCAGAACCACAGGAAAGCTGGCTGAGTGGAAATTCTACAACTAGAAGGAAAGAGAGGGGCTCACAAAGACCCAGAGGAGCTGCAAAAAGCTGAAATACAGAGATGTGCGCGTGGCAAGAGCGGGTGCCGGAGTACCTGGTTGGCATTCTCTGGCGGGAGGGAGACGGAAACTCCCAACGGAATTGAACCCCTTATGCTACGATACTAAACCCCAGGTCCAGCTGAAACTCATATGGGGGAAGTTTGGACTGTGAAAAGGGAGACGTACACTAAAATTTTAGAGGAGTCGCAAAAGGGCAGAAGTCAGGCGGTGTGCACAGCACTGTGCGCAGAAGATCGACTGCTGATTTTACCACTGGCTTTCACAACGGGGCCATTTCTAACTGTGCCACTTCTAACTCCACTAAACCCCAGTTTTGGGCGAAACCCTGGGGGACCCAGATTCATATGGTCCCGGAGCACAGGGGAGCCGGAAAGGCAGCAGTCTAGAGGCACTGAGAGAGTGTGCACTTATGCAGGGACTGCTCCAGGGATTACCCAGTCACATGAGACTCAGGGGCCGTGGAGGGCATGGCCAACTGGAAGGCAAGGTGGTCCATTAAGCCCTGAGACTCCACCCATCTCAAGCTCAACAGAGAGGCTTTTGCAGTTTTGCAAGTCTTGTATCATAAGGCTGAATCCAAAACAGAAGTTCTCCCAGCATAGTGAAAATGCTGAGAAAAAGGAAGAGATCACAAACAAAGAAATGGAGGAAAACCAACGACTGCATATGGAGTTCAAAACCACGCTTATAAGGTTTTTCAAGGATATCCTAGAAAAGATGGATAAAGTTAGTGAGACCCAAGAGGAGATGAAAAAGAACCAACTAGAGATGGGAAAGGACCAACTAGAGACAGAAAAGGACCAACTAGAAATTAAACATACACTGACTGAAATAAAAAATATTATACAGAGACCTAATAGCAGACTAGGGGAAGGCAAGAATCAAGTAAAAAATTTGAAATATAAAGAATCAGAAAACACTCAACTGGAAAAGCAAGAAGAAAAAAGAATCCAAAAATGTGAAGATAATGTAAGGAGCTTCTGGGGCAGCTATAAGCGTACCAACATCAGAATTGTAGGAGTGCCAGAAGAGAGAGAGCAAGATACTGAAAACCTATTTAAAGAAATAATGACTGAAAACTTCCCACATCTGGTAAAAGAAATAGACTTACACATCCAGGAAGCACACAGAACCCCATATAAAAGGAATCCAAAGAGGAGCACACCAAGACACATCATAATTAAAATACCAAGAGTAAAAGACAAAGAATATTAAAAGCAGCAAGAGAAAAACAGTTCATTACCTACAAGGGAGCACCCATACGACTGTCAGCTAATTTCTCAACAGAAACGATGCAGGCCTAATGGGAATGGCAAGAAATATTCAACATGATGAATAGCAGGAACCTACAACCAAGAGTACTCTACGCAGCAAAGCTATCATTCAGAATTGAAGGGCAGATAAAGAGCTTCACAGATAAGAAAAAGCTAAAGGAGTTCATCAACTCCAAACCAGTATTATATGAAATGCTGAAAGATACTCTTTTTGAAGAGGAAGAAGAAAAAGGTAAAAGACAAAAAATTATGAATAACAAATACATATCTATCAACAAGTTAATCTAAAAATTATGTGAAACAAAAATTTGATCAACAGAATAAACTGGTGAATATAATAGAATCAGGAGCACAGAAAGGGAGTGGACTGATAATTGTCGGGGAAAGGGGTGAGGAGTGTACAGGGAGAGACTGGACAAAAATCATACACCTATGAATGAGGTCAACGGGAGGGAGGTAAGGGTAGAGGGAGGGGTGGGTGCCGGGTGGCAGGGGAGCTATGGAGGGGCAAAAAGAGAAACAAATGTAATAATCTGAATAATAAAGATTTAATAAAAGAATAAAAAAATAAAATAACTAGAATACATAAAAAACGATACATCATGATCAAGTGAGGTTAATCTAGAGGCACAAGGGTGGTTCAACATATGCAAATCAGTCAGTGCAATGCAATACATCAATAAAATAATGGATAAAAAATCATGTTATCAATAGATACTGGAAAAGTTTTTGATAAAATACAACATCCATTGATAATTAAAACACTAAATAGAATCAGAATAGAAGGAAAGTACCTCAACATAATAAAGGCCATCTTATATAATAAAAGACTGTATGCCCCTTGACCGAACAGCAGAATGACTGGTCGCTATTTTGCGCACTGACCTCCAGGAGGCAGACACTCAATGCAGGAAGTACTCTCTGGTGGTCAGTGTGCTCCCACAGGGGTAAGACACTCAATGCAGGAGGTGCCTCCTGATGATCAGTGTGCTCCCACAGGGGAAGCTCTGTGCAGCCAGCTAATGGCTAGCGAGTGCAGCAGCAGTGTCAGGAGTCTCTTCTGCCTCCATGGGAGCACTAAAGCTGTCCGACTGCTGGCTAAGGCCTGCTCCCTATGGATATCTGTCAATCAGACATCCCCCGAGGGCTCCCAGACTGTGAGAGGGTGCATGCCAGGCTAAGGGACACCCCTCCCCCCATGCATGAATTTTGTGCACCGATTCTCTAGTATATGATAAAACGTCAACCAATATTGTACTCAGTGGCAAAAAACCTGAAAGCTTTTCCCCTAAAATCAGTAACAAGACAAGGATGCTCATTCTCACCACTCCAATTCAACATAGTTTTAGAAGTCCTACCCAAATCAAGAAGTTAAGAAGGAATCCAAATAGGGAAGGAAGAAGTAAGTGGCACTTTTTTCAGATGACATGATTCTGAGCATAGAAAACCCTAAAGAGTCCACCAAAATAACTACTTGAAAGAAATACAGCAAAGTTGCAAGATATAAAATCAATGTGCAAAAAATCCATTGCAAGAAGACAAAACCAGCAATGTCCCCACTATTACCTCTCTATCCCACAGCAGGGTCCAGAGCTGGGTCCTCCCTCCATCTTTGAAATGCAGACTAGTAATTCATTGATAACAGTTATGAGGGTACCCGTGAATAGTCAGTACAGCTTCTTTTCTGGAGGATGCCCATTCCAGAACTGGATTTGTCACAGCTGGGAAGCCTGGATCTGTCAGATATATCCATCTACAACAGTGGTTCTCAACCTGTGGGTCGCAACCTCTTTCGGGGTCCATCGACTCCATCATAGGGGTCGCCTAAGACCATCAGAAAACAGAGATATTTACATTACGATTCACAACAGTAGCAAAATTACTGTTAGGAAGTAGCAAAGAAAATAATTTTATGGTTAGGGGTTACCACAACATGAGGAACTGTATTAAAGGGTCCCGGCATTAGGAAGGTTGAGAACCACTGATCTACAAGATCAAGGACAGCAGCATTGTCAAAATGATCCAGCAAGCAACTGAAACAGAGCAGGAGAAAAGCCCTCAAGGTGATGCCCTCCTTTAGTGCAGCACCTTCAAGTGCTGGAGAACTCACATTGCCAGCATCCACTCCTTCAAACTGGACTTACTCTAAGCCCAGTACTTTTCTCACACACAGTGCCTCATTGTCTTCCCTTTCAAGTCTCTTCCTTTCCCTCCTTTCCCCCTATTAATCTTGCTCTCTCCCATCAGTTGTTTTGAGGTGGTGCTGTTAAATCTGCCAGAGTTGTGTCTTATTTATTCATTCATTTGTTCATTCATTTATTGTATCAATTTTTCTCAAAAACCCTCAAGCCCCAAAGCAAAGGGTTTAAGCAAGGGAGTATTTACTTTGTCACAAGGATTCCTATTTCCCTCCCCTTATTTATTACAGAAAACAGGCCTGATGGAGGAACCAGAAAGTAGTATAGCCCCCTAAAATAAAAAGACTGATTTTTTTAACATCATTTTAATCAGATTTTGCTCATACCTTCCTAATTTCCTGCTCTAAGTCAATAAATACAGGTGTTTTTTTTTTTCAAGAGTTGATGAATACCTTGTAAGTTTTAATGTGAGATTATCTGGTACAAGACAGTAGGATTTCTAAAAGGTAAGGTAATAACACACTTGATTTTTTTTATTATTCTCCTTCTCTTAGAGAAATTGTGGGTAAAGGTGTGAAACAAGAAGCAATAATGTCTTGGAATCTGAAAATAAGGGAAAGACCTGAATCATTTTAGAAATAGCCTATCTCTCTCATAAGGGTATTTCTTCTTCAAGCCTACTCACTTTACAATTTTGCTCCTAATTAGAGGTTGACAACTCTGAGGAAAATCACTCAGTTTCAAATCTTAAAATGCAATCTTGCTGACTATTATATTTGGTATGGTTTTGATTCTGTTTCTAAAAGGCATTGGGTTAGGTCCTCAGTATTTTAGATTTGCTTTCCTGCATTTGAAATGTGTATTGATCAATGGGTCTCAGGGAAAGTTTTTCACATATCTTGAGACCATGAAATGAATAATCATATTCTTACCCTACATCGTGTTCCGACTCCTTACAAAATTTTTGATGCTGATTTGTACTCCCATTTAATCATTTCTGTAACAAATGTATTCAATCCCAGTAAGGAAAAAAGCTAAGAGAATTTACCTCCACAAGATCTGCATTTCTGTAATTTTGAATGGAGCAATTGTACCTGAAACAAAAAGACAAAAGTATGCAAAACTTTGAGTAGTATAACAAAATAGACAGAAGGGGAAAAGTGCATCCTTTTTTCAAAATAGAGTATCAAACAATCAAATATATTATAAAGGTTAAAGGGTTATTATATATGATTATACTTTTTTTTTATTGCTGAGACTATTACAGATGTCCCCCATTCTCCCAACTCTGTACTCTCCTCCACCCAGTTCCCACAGTGCCCACTGGCCTTCACCACATTATTGTTTGTATCCATGGGCTCTAAATATATGTTCTTTGACTTATCTCTTCACCTTATTTTATCCAGTCCTCCACATTCCTCTCTCAGACAGCTGTCAGTCTTTTCCATGTATTCATGTCTCTAGTTGTACTTTGTCCATTTATTTTGTTAGATTCCACATATAAGTGAGATAATATAATATTCATTTTTTTTCCTGACTGGTTTATTTTGCTTAGTATAATTATTGCTAGGTCCATCCATTTCTTTGAAAAGGGTAACACCTTTTTTTTTAAAAAACTGCATAGTATTCCACTGTGTATATTAGTATGTACCACAGCTTCTTTATCCAGTCATCTACTGATGGGGACTTGGGCTGTTTTCAGATATTGGCTATTTTAAATACTGCTGCTATGAACATACAACTACATATATTTATTCTGATTGATGTTTTGTGATTATTAGGATATATTCCCAAACGTGGGTTGGTGGGTCAAAAGGCTGTTCTGTTTTTACTTTTTGAGGAAACTCCATATTGCTTTCCACAGTGACTAAACCAGTCTGCATTCCCACCAGCAGTAATATAACTTGATATGTGGTATTGTCATTCCCCCAACTTTGCTCTTCTATCTCCAAATTGCTATGGCTATTCGGGATCTTTTTTTATTCCATATAAATTTTTGGAGAATTTGTTCTAGGTCTGTGAAATATGCCGTTGGTATTTTATTTTATTATTTTTTATTTTTTTATTTTTTTGCCGTTGGTATTTTAATGGGAAGTGCATTGAATCTATAGATTGCTATGGGTAGTATTGACATTTTAATGATGTTGATTCTACCAGTGCATGAACATGGTATATTCTTCCACTTGTTTATATCTTCCTCTATCTCTTTTTTCAGTGCCCTGTAGTTTTCAAAGTACAGGTCTTTTATAGTCTTAGTTAAGTTTATTCCTAGTTATCTTAATTTTTTTGCTGCAATGGTAAGTGGGATTTTTTTTTTTTTAGTTTCTCTTTCTGTGAGTTCAATATTGATGTATCAAAATGCCATAGATTTCTGGGTGTTAATTTTGTATCCTGCTACATTGCTCAAATCATTTATTAAATCTAGTTTTTTGATGGCATCTTTATGGTTTTATATGTATAATATGCTGACATCTGCAAATAAGACAGTTTTACTTATTTTCCAGTTCAGATACCTTTTATTTATACTTGTCTGATTGCTATGGATAGCAGTTCCAATACTATGTTGAATAGGAGTGGTATATGTGGGAATCCTTGTCTTATTCCTGTTCTTAGGGTTTTAGTATTTGCCCATTGAGTATGACGTTGGTTGTAGGTTTGTCATATTTGGCTTTCATTATGTTGTTATGTTCTCTCTATTCCCACTTTTCTGAGCGTTTTTATCAAGAAAGGGTGTTGGATTTTGTCAAATGATTTTTCTTCATCAATTAATATGATCATGTGTTTTTTTTACTTTCAGTTTGCTTATGTGATGTATCATGTTTATTGATTTGTGATTATTGTACCAGCCTTACATCCCTGTAATAAATTCCACTTGGTCATGGAGTATGATCTTTTTAATGTATTGCTGGATGCAATTTTCTAATATTTTGTTGAAGATTTAGATTTATTCATCAGGGATAGTGGCCTGTAATTCTCTTTCTTTAAAGTGACTTTATCTGGTTTTGGGATTAGGGTAATGCTGACTTCATATAAAGGGCTTGAAAACCAGATAAAGTCACTCTTGAAGTTTTTGGAATAATCTGAGGAGGATTGACGTTCTTCTTTGAATGTTTGGTAAATCTCCCCTGTGAAGCCATCCTTCCTGACCAGGGCTTTTGTTTGCTGGAAGTTTTTAAATACTGCTTCAATTAAATCAGTAGTTCTTGTCCTATTGAGATTTTCTGATTCTTCTTGATTTAGTTTTTGAAGATTCTATTTTTTCTAAGAATATGTCCACTTTCATCTAGATTTTCCAGTTTGTTGGAATAGAGTTGTTCATAGTATTTTTTTTTAAACAATCTTTTGTATTTCTGTGGGACCAGTTGTTACTTGACCTCTTTCATTTCTGATTTTTCTTTTTTTTTTAATTTAGGTCCTCTCTCTTTGTTCCTTTGTGAGCCTGGCTAGAAGTTCATCAATCTTGTTTATCCTTTCAAACAACTAGCTTAGTTCTATTTGATCTTTTGTATTTTTTTGTCCTCTGTGCCATTTTATTTGCCATTCTCATCTTTATTATTTTCTTCCTTATACTTACTCCGGTCTTTTCTTGTTGCTCTAGTTCAGTGGTCAGCAAACTGTGGATCGTGAGCCACATGTGGCTCACAAGCCGCCGTTTGCCACTCTGTTGACTAATGAGTTTGCTGGCCACTGACCTAGACTCTCAATTCCAATAATTACAGGCTGTTGTTGTTCCTTGTGATTAAACCCCTATCCCAGTGGTCGGCAAACTCATTAGTCAACAGAGCGGTAAACCACGGCTCGCCACATAGATTAAATATGGTTGAGGAATTATATGAATAGGAGAAGGACTATGTTTTAGAATAGAGGAGGGAGAAAAGAAATTAGAAGACAGGAAGAAAAAAATTCAAAGAAATTTCATTTTTGAAAAGGAGAATAGAGGAGAGACCAGAAAGGCCTAAATATAGGAAGTGAAACAAGTTAAAAAATTTCAGAAGAAAAGAGCAAGAGAGAAAAATGTTGAGTAGAAAGAGAAGTGTAAATGGAATAGATGCAGGTAAGTAGAAATTAGATATATGAATAAACCAACAGAGTCTAGAATAATAACACATCAATAAAGCAGATAAAGGATATCCACTTTAAAAAAACGGGGGGGGGGAGAAGAGGGAATAGAAAACTTGGAGGAAAGAAAGAGAAGTGAGGAACAATATGGTACAAAAAAGGAAAAAATAAAAGAAGTTAAAATGAAAAAAAAATTAAGTAAAAGAAATTTAAAAATAAAAAAATGTTCACTTCTGCCAAATTTTAATGATCAATGGGAACTGGTTTACTATCCCACTCTTCTGTTTGCTAATTCTGGGCTTCCTGTTAGGTATTTAGGTGCTGGCCACTGTCAGGCACTGTGTTTTAGCATTTAGCACTCTGCTTGAATCTCCCAAATGCTCCACAGGCCCTCTGCTTGTGTCTGTCTCCACAAGCTTTGGCTGCAACAGGTGGGGCCAATCTGCCCTCTTTGCCTGTTTGCTAGCTGTTAATCTTAATCACTCAAGCATCTGTTTCTCACAGGGTTTTAGGTGGGGTTGGTGATATTTCACTTTCATGGAGTAAGATGGGTGTTGTTTTTTTTTTAATAAAGGGATAGAGAGCTAGAAACATCAATCAGCTGCCTCCTGCACGCCCCCCCACTTGGGGATGTGCCTGAGACCGAGGCACATGCCCCTGACCGGAATCGAACCTCGGACCCTTCAGTCTGCAGGCCGAGGCTCCATCCACTGAGCCAAACCGGTCCCGGCAAGATGAGTGTTTTTTTTGCTGACCCAGAGCTACTTAATCCTCCACTAATGACTCAAAATACTACTCTGGCCCTGGTTGGTCAGAGATCCTTGTATGGAGACCAATGGGGTTGGCTAGCAACCGGGTGTTTTTGTTAGTCTGGTTCCCAAAGTAGCGAGCCAGACGGCCCCTCTTCCAATGCAGTCTCTGGGGGCTCTTTGGGCCTCTGCAGACATTTAAACTTGGCCTTTGCCTTTGTTTCCTTTGTATAGTTCCAAAAGCAGGCAGGGTGTGGCGGTCTGCCCTGAGGCTACTCTGAGGGGCTAGCTCTTCAAGGAGAGAAATGGCCACTTAGGTTTGGAAGTTTAAGAATGTCCCAGTACCAGACTCTGGCCACATATCTATGTCCTTCTTCCCTCCCAGCCTCTCCTCAGGCACCTGAAATTTGTGCCTCTCTCCTTGTGCCGAAGCCTCGGATGAGTGTTTGCAATTGAAAAGTCCTATGTTCTGAGTTTAGCAAATAGAGGCAAAGACAAAACAACCACAATACTGTGGGTTTTTCTCCCCCTAACACTTCATTCTATTGCCACCTTTTGCAGTGCAGCCTTTTTGCTTCAGTGGTCTTAAGTCCAGATTCCCCATCCACTAGCAGGCATGTGGCTTTCATGCCTGTAGAATCTTATGCCTGTCATCCAGGGACATGGCTTTGGTGCAATGCAGCTTCCTCCTCTCCATCTCAGCCTACTGTCTGACTATCCCTTTCCAGCCCAGATTCCCATTCCTACTATTGTCTACTCCACAAATCTCACTCACAACACTATATTAAAAGGATTATATGTCATAATCAATAGGTATCTTTCAGGAGCACAAGTTCAGTTCATCATCTATAAATCAGTGTGATACCCAACTTTATTTATTTATTTATTTATTTATTTATTTATTTATTTATTTATTTTTAATTTTATTAAATCTTTATTATTCAGATTATTACATTTGTTTATCCTTTTCCCCTCCACCTGGCTCCCACCCCTCCCTCTACCTTTACCTCCCTCCCGTTGACCTCATCCATAGGTGTATGTTTTTTGTCCAGTCTCTCCCTATACACCCTTCACCCCTTTCCCCCTGAGAATTATCAGTACACTCCCTTTCTGTGCTCCTAATTCTATTATATTCACCAGTTTATTCCGTTGATCAAATTTTTAATTCGCTTAAATGTTAGATTCACTTGTTGATAGATATGTATTTGTTGTTCATAATTTTTTACCTTTTTCTTCTTCCTCTTCTAAAAGAGTATCTTTCAGCATTTCATATAATACTGGTTTGGAGTTGATGAACTCCTTTAGCTTTTTCTTATCTGTGAAGCTCTTTATCTGCCCTTCAATTCTGAATGATAGCTTTGCTAGGTAGAGTATTCTTGGTTGTAGGTTCTTGCTGTTCATCACGTTGAATATTTCTTGCCACTCCCGTCTGGCCTGCATCGTGTCTGTTGATAAATCAGCTGACAGTAGTATGGGTGCTCCCTTGTAGGTAATGAACTATTCTTCTCTTGCTGCTCTTAATATTCTCTCTTTGTCTTTTACTTTTGGTATTTTAATTATGATGTGTCTTGGTGTAGTCCTCTTTGGATTCCTTTTATATGGGGTTCTGTGTGCTTCCTAGAATTGTAAGTCCATTTCTTTTACCAGATGTGGGAAGTTTTCAGTCATTATTTCTTTAAATAGGTTTTCAGTATCTTGCTCTCTCTCTTCTGCCACCCCTACAATTTTGATGTTGGTACGCTTGAAGCTGTCCCAGAGGCTCCTTACATTATCTTCACATTTTTGGATTCTTTTTTCTTCTTGCTTTTCCAGTTGAGTGTTTTCTGATTCTTTATATTTCAAATTTTTTACTTGATTCTTGCCTTCCCCTAGTCTGCTGTTAGGTCTCTGTATAATATTTTTTTATTTCAGTCAGTGTATGTTTAATGTCTACTTGGTCCTTTTCCATCTCTAGTTGGTTCTTTTTCTCTGCTCTTGGGTCTCACTAACTTTATCCATCTTTTCTAGGATATTCTTTAAAAACCTTATAACCGTGGTTTTGAACTCTATATCCAGTTGTTTGTTTTCCTCCATTTCTTTTGTTTGTGATCTCTTCATCTTGGCATTTTCTCTGTGCTGGTAGAACTTCTGTTTTGGATTCAGCCTTATGATACAAGACTTGCAAAACTGCAAAAGCCTCTCTGTTGAGCTTGGGATGGGTGGAGTCTCAGGGCTTAACGGACTGCCTTGCCTTCCAGTCGGCCCCTCCCTCCATGGCCCCTGAGTCTCTCCTGACTGGGTAATCACTGGAGTGGTCTCTGTGTGCACCTGCACGCTCTTGCAGTGCCTCTAGACTGCTGCCTTTCTGGCTCCCCTGCGCTCTGGGACCATATGAATTTGGGTCCCCATGGTTTCGCCCAAAACTGGAGTTTAGTGGAGTTAGAAGTGGCACAGTTAGAAGTGGCCCACCCGTGAAAGCCAGCGGCACAATCAGCAGTTGGTCTTCTGAGCGCAGTGCTGTGCACACCACCTGACTTCTGCCCTTTGGCGACTCTCCTAAATTTCTGTTTACTTCTCCCTTTTCATAGTCCAAACTCCCCATCATGAGTTTCGGCTGGACCTGGGGTTTAGTGTTGTAGGATAAGGGGTTCAGTGCCATTGGGAGTCTCTGTCTCTCTCCTGCCAGAGAAAGCCAGGCAGGTACTCCAACACCCGCTCTCTCTCCACGCACGCATCTCTGTACCTCAGCTTTTTGCAGCTCCCCTGGGTCTCTGTAAGCCCCTCTCTTTCCTTCTAGTTGTAGAATTTCCACTCAGCCAGCTTTCCTGTGGTTCTGGATGATGTCCGTTATGTTTTTTAGTTGTAGTTTAGAAATTGTTGTGTGATGCAGCAGTGTAGGTGTTTACCTATGCCACCATCTTGGATTCTCCCTCTCCCCAGACTAGATTCTTGTGATACCCAACTTAAACAAAATAAGAGATAAAAATCATATGATTATATCAATAGATGTAGAAAAATTATTTTGCAAGAAACGGTATCCATTTAAAAAAACACACATGGCAAAGCGTATATGGAAGGAATGTCCCTCAGTCTAGTAAAGGCTACATATGATGATCAGCCAGTGTTATATTCTGTGGTGATATACTGAAAGGTTTTCCTCTAATATCAGGAACAAAACAGCTTACCCACTCTTACTACTATTATTCAACATAGTATTTGAAGTTCTAGTCAGAGCAATCGTACAAGAAAAAGAAATAAAAGACATCAATCTACAAAAATCTATTGTTTCTGTATATTTACAAGGAACTGTTGATAAGATAAATTCCATTTATAATTGCAACAAAAAGAAATAAACAGTAGAAGAGAAAGACATGTATACTAGAAAGTACAAGACCCTGTTAAAAACACAAATAAACGGAATTATTCGTGGATCAGAACAATTAACATTGTGTAAATGGCCATATTACATAAAGCAATATACAGATTTAATGCAATTCCCATCAAAATTCCAATGGTATTTTACCAGAAATGGTACAAAAATTTCCCCAAATTTGTATGGAACCACAAAATATACTGAATAGCCAAAGCAGTCCTGAGGAAAATAAAAACAAAGCTGAATGAGGTATCACATTTCGTGACTTCAGAAAATACTACAGAGTTGCTTAATTAAAACAGTATGATATTTGCAGAAAAAAAACAGATACATAGAACAATGGAACAGTATTGAGAGCTCCGAAATAAACTCACACATATATGGGCAACTAATTTTCATCAAAGGAGCTAATAATATACAATGTAGAAAGGAACATCTTCATTAAATGGTTCAGGGAAAACTGGAAAGCCACATGTGAAGAATGAAACTAGACTACTGGCACCATATAGAAAATATAACTGAAAATAAAGACTTGGGAATCAGACAATAAAATACTTGGAAGGAAAAATAAACTCTAAACCTAAGGATCTTGGTCTAATAGGGATTTTTGTGATGTTGACTCCAAAAACAAGGAAAATAAAAGCAAAAATAAATAAGTGAATACATTAAACTAAAATGCTTCTGCACAGCTAAAGAAACCATCAACAAAACAAAACAAACAAAAACAACCAACCAAGTTGGAAAAAAGAAATCTGCAAACAATACCTCGTGGATATATAAACAACTCATACATCTCAACAAAAACAAAAAATCTATTTAAAAATGTTTAGAGCTTTTCCAATGAAGACCTACAGGTGGTCAACAGGTATATGAAAATATGCTCAACATAAGGGACATGCAAATTAAAACCACAATGAGATACAACCTCTCGCCTGTTAGAAATAAGTGTTAGAGAGGGTGTGGATAAAAAGAATCTCTCACATATTTCCAGTGTGAATGTAAATTGGTTCTGCCACTATGGAAAATGGTATGGAGGTTTCTGAATAAATTCAGAATTCCCTCTTCTGGGTGTCTACCCCAAAAAATTTGAAAACACTTATTCATAAAGAAATTTGCACCTATATGTTCATTTCAGCATTATTCACAATCGCTAAGACATGAAAACAACCTAAATGTCCTTCTACTGATTATTGCATTAAGAAGATATGGTACATATATACAGTGGAATACATCTCAGCCATCAAGATGAAATATTGCCTTTTGCAACAACAAGGATAGATCTTGAGAGTGTTATGCTAAGCGAAATTTATCTGATGGAAAAGTACAAGAACAGTATGATTTCAGTCATACGTTAGATTTAAAACAAAGCAACAAAAAGCAAATTCAAAGATACAACAGAATGGTGGTTACCAGAGGAAAAGGGAAATAGGGGTTGAGGGGGAAAATTGTAAAAGGGCTCAGTTATTAACATATGGTGACAGAAGGCTAGGTTTTAGGTAGTGAACTCATGATAGTTGACTTATGCTGTATTATAAAGTTACCTACCTGAAATTTATGTAATGTTATTTACCAATTTTACCCCCAATAAATTTAATTAAAAAAACACACACAGTATAGCTATATAAAAAATGTTTTCTTTATATCTTTATTCTATAAGTTTTATATTTGCTTTTTTGATAAAAAGGCACAAACACATACATTAGCTTAGGGTGACATGGGATCAGGGTTATCAGTATCACTGTTTTCTACCTCCACGTCTTATCTCACTGGAAGGTCTTCAGGAGCAGTAACACACATGGAGTTGTCATCTTCTAAGATAATGGTGCCTTCTGGAATACCTCCTGATGGAACTCCCTGAGGCTCATTTAGAGGAGGTGTCACTCTTCAGGAATATATCCATGGTAGTTTGCTTAATTTATTTATTCTTTCATTATAGATTTGCTTGTAAGCTAATAATGCACCATGAACATTCCTCTCTTTTAATGAAAATCTTTCATAATCAGGGTCCATATTTTCAAAGCTTTTAAGGAGCATGTTGCTAAACCCTTTGTTTTAAATTATCTTGGGGGTCCTTCTATTCCTTCTCTACTTTCCTTTTTTCTTGACTCTTCTTCAGCTCTTCATTACTGTTCCTATTCCTACAACTCCTCATCCTCATCTGCACCTCTAGGAGTTCCTCAATGCTATCATCCACAGACTAGGTTAAAGTTTATCATCTCTATCACAGCCTTGTTGATTTTGCAATCTTTGCTCTTTGTGTTATGATGGATATGATGTCTCTAAGCAGTAGGAAATTTCCAGCTCAATTATTATGTTACAGGACCATTTTCATATATGCTGTCCATTATTGACTGAAATGTTGTTATGCAGTGCATGACTAATTGATTTTGAAATGTTAAACCAGTCATGCATGCCTAAAATAAATCCACTTGGTCATGTTGTGTAATTATTTTTATGCATTATTGGATTTGATTTGGTGAGAATTTTAAAAACCTATTTCACGAGAGATACCAGGTGTACTGGTTAATAAGGCAGATTTTTCTCAATAGATGGAGTTACACATATGTTGATATATATGCAATTTGATATGTATACTATTTTGTTGTATTGACAGCAAGCTTCAAAACTTCATATGTAAAATTTTCTGAAGGTGTTAACATTGTAGGTATTTTTATACTTAAAAAATGTCAAATTCCATGCCAGAAAAAGAGCAGTTGTGGGAAGTTTTAATTCATTACTTTATTTGCTGCTGAAAGTTATCGGATACTGTGGGAAGCTTATGGTGAACATGCTCCATCTCAAGATACTTGTGAACGCTAGCTTAACTGCTTTAGAAGTGATTATTTCGAAGTGAACGACAAAGAACGCCCAGGTCAATCAAAAAAGTTTGAAGACCAACAATTACAAGCATTATTGGATGAAGATGTGTGTCAAACTCAAAAATCAATTTGCAGGAAGATTAAACTTTGCTCAGCAAACAATTTCTGATCATTTACAAGCAATGGGAAAGATTTTAAAGGAAGGAAAATGGGTGCCACATCAACTGAAGGAAAGACAAATGGAAAACCGAAAAGTCATGAATAAAATGTTGCTTCAGTGGCATGAAAGAAAGTCTTTTTTGCATCGAATTGTGAATGGTGATGATGCTTAGTGCACATCATATCGACTGGTTGCAGTTGTTCGGTTGTTCTGCCATTTGGTCTATTTGCATATTAGCCTTTTATTATATACACTGAGTGTCCAGATTATTATGATCTCTGAACACATAATAATCTGGCCACTCAATGTGTGTGTGTGTGTGTGTGTGTGTGTGTGTGTGTGTGTGTATTAGAGGCCTGGTGCATGAATTCAGGTATGGGTGGCCAGGGGGAGGGGACATGAGCGGTTGTCTGGCCTGCCTGCTGGTCAGACTCCAGGTTGAGGGGACAATTTGTATATTAGCCTTTTATTATATAGGATATACTCTCAGTGGCCAGATTATTATGAATTTAGAGATCATAATAATCTGGCCATTCAGTGTACATTTACTTCTGTCAGGATATGGACATGTGCCATCATCCCAAATGTGTCCTTTCTGTAACCCATTTGTAGACATACACTCTCTAGACCTCTAGCTGCTAGATGGCATTAATTTATCTTCTACCTCTATAGTTTTATCATTTTGAGAATGCCATATAAATCAGTGGTTGCCAACCTTTTGGACCTCATGGACCACCAGTTGGCAACCGTTGATATAAATAGAATCATATAATATGTTTACCTTTTGATCTGGCTTCTGTCACTCAACATAATGTTTTTGTTGTGCATCCCAGTCATTGAATATATTAGTAGTTCTTTTTTATTGCCTAGTAGTATTCTATATTGTGGATGTATTAGAGTTTATTTATGCAGCCACCCACTGGTGGATATTTGGTTGCTTTCCATCCTTTGGCAATTATAACTAGAGTTGCTATAAACACTCAGGTACACTTGTGTGTGTGTGTGTGTGTGTGTGTGTGTGTGTGTGTGTGTACCTGAATTTTCATTTCCCTGGGATAAATACCTAGAAGAGATTGCTGGGTAAATGTATTTTTAACTGTAAGAAACTGCTAAACTCTCTTCCAAAATCATTGTTTTGTCTTCCCACCAGCAATATGTGAAAGTTTCAGTTGCTTCACTTCTGTGCCAACATTTGGTCTTGTCAGGTATATAATACTACTTCCGGTTTCAATATGCATTTCCCTAATGTTAATGGTGTTGAATATATTGGCATGTGGTTAGTAGTCATCCATATATTCACTTTGAAGTGTCTGTTCAAGTGTTTTGTCCATGTTTTAGTCGGGCTATTGTTTTACCCACTGAATTTTGTGAGTTATTTATATACAGGTTCCCTCACTATCCCAAAGTAGAGAATTTATATGAAACCTTTTGTAAGTCAAAATGGCATAAAGCAAAGAATATCCTCTGCATCCAAAAGTTCTCATTATGCCACCAAGTTTTACAAAAGATCTACATTAGTACTGTCACAGCTTTTTTCATAAAAGTGAAAATCCTCTTAGGATTTCTTTCAGTTGGTGAAAACAGGTACTAATATAGTTCTTTCATAAAAGTGAGGTGGAATAATGCAGACATTCAGAAAGTGAAGGTACCTGTCCTTATTTCCTCCTAGTCTATAAGCTTGTTTTTTAAAATTCTCTTCATAGTGTCTTACAGAACAAAAGTTTTAAATTTTGATAGGTTGCAGTTTATCATTTTATTTTATTTTATGGATTACTAGGGGCCCAGTGCACGAATTCATCCACCTTGAAAGGAACTGTGGGCTGTGAGGCCCATCCTCCACACCCTGCCCATCCCTACCTGCCATAGCCCTTGTCCAGTCTGCCAGCAGCCCCACTCCGGCAGTCACTGGTCCTATGCACTGAAGGCGCAGAGTGATTGGGGCCAGTGCCAGCAGCAGGTGTGAGCAGGGTTGGCACCATCAGCAGGTTCAAGCGGCAGCTACTGCCCCGATCGCCCCTCAGGAGCAGGGGGAGGTGAAGAAACCCTCACAGGCGATCACAGCCGGCAGCTGCCACTTGCACCAGCTGATGGCACAATTGGGACTGGTGCTGAGTGCTGGCAGGGGGTGCAAGCAGCGGCTCTGGTGCTGGTGAGTGGGGCTGTTGCCAGCAGCAGCTGTGAGTGCCAGGTAGAACCACAATGCACAGGAGCAAAGAATTTTCAGTAACTATCACAAGCTTACCCTGATGACAGCGACTGGCATCCTGTCTCAGTCTGGTGCCCCCACTCACCTTATCCACCATCCTGCCACAGCTGACACTGCCATATTCTGCACTCTGTCACCTGGTGCTGATGCCAGCCATGTTCCACGTGTGCCCCCTGGTGGTCAGCACACGTCATAGTGACCAGTTGTTCTGCTGTTTGGTCTATTTGCATATTAGGGTTTTATATATATATATTATTTGATTGTTTTGTGTGAGAACTCTTTGCCTAATTGAAGGCCATTAAGACATGTGTTTTCTTCTAAAAGTTATATTTTTACTTATAAATTTAGATCTGTTATTCACTTTAATTCTTGTATGCAGTTTAAATTAAGATTCATTTTTTTCCAGTTGTTTCTATCCTCTCCCACATTGAATTTCCTTTGTTACTTATTACTGCTATAACAACTTACCACAAACTTAATAGTATAAAACAACACAAATTTATTATTTCATATCTCTGAAGGTTATAAGTACAGAATTAGGTTTCACTAGATCAAAATAATGACATTTGGCAGAACTGTGCTCTCTCCAGAAGCTCTTAGGGCAGATCTTTTTCTTTACCTTCTCCAGCCCCCAGAGATCACCTGCATTCCTTGGCTTGTGGCCCTTTCCTCCATCTTACAGCCAGCAGCATCTTCTTCAGTCTTTCCTTTATCCTCTATATTATGCCATGAAACCCATCCATTCAGGTTTCTTTTTTAATTTCAATTCCAAATTTTTTATTTGTATTTTTATGTTATTTATTTGCTGAGACATTCTATTTTTTGTTTTTTCAAGCATGCTCATAAATGATCCTTGAACTACTTTTATAGCGGCTACTCTGAAACCTTTGTGAAATAGTTCTAACATTTGTGTTTATTTATTGTTTTCTCATTCAAGTTGATATATTTGTAGTTTTTCATGTGTTGAATGATTTTTTTAATTGAAACATGTTTATTTTGGGTACTGTAATGAGATTATGGATTTTATTTAAAGCTGTTTATCAAACCTCCTGTGACAATGGTCCAAATAGGAATGGGATGCTGCCCCATTAATGCAGGTGGAGATGAAAGTCCAGGTTCTCACCTCAGCCTCCATTGATTCCTAGGGAAAGGGACTACTTATGGCTGCTAGATGGTGTAGGGGTTCAGGTTCTTCATATATCATGAAAGACAAGCTATAGAGTAGGAGAACATATTTTTAAATCACATATCCAATGAAGACCTATATCTAGAATATACATAAAGGACACTTGAAACTCAACAGTAAAACAAACAAACAGTCCAGGTATAAAATATGAAAAAGACATGAACCAATATGTCACCACAGAGGATAAATGATGGCAAATAAACATATGAAAAGAGGTTCGATGGAGAAACCAAGATGGCGGCATAGGTGAATACCTAAACTGCTGCCTCACACAACAATTTCAAAACTACAACTAAAAGACAGGACGGATATCATCTAGAACCACAAGAAAGTTTTCTGAGTGAAATTCTACAACTAGAAAGAAAGAGAGGGGCCCATGGAGAGTCAGAGGAGCTGCAAAAAGCTGAGGTATGAAGATCTGCACATGGAGAGAGCGGGCACCGGAGTACCTGGCTGGCTTCCTCTGTCAGGAGGGAGATGGAGACTCCCAACTGCACTGAACTCCTTATCCTACAGCACTGAACCCCAGGTCCAGGCAAGAATCATATGGGGGAAGTTTGGACTGTGACAAGGGAGAAATGCACAGAAATGTAGGGAAGCCTTGAAAGGGCACAAGTCTGGGAGCACGCATACCCCACTGCGCGCAGAAGACGGACTGCTGATTGTGCTGCTGGCTTTTTCTAGTGGGCAGGAGACAAAGCCTCCAAACTGCACCACTTCTAACTCCAGTGAACCCCAGTTTCGGGAGAGACCCTGGAGACCCAGACTCCTAGGGGTCCTGGAGCACAGGGGAGCCGGAAAGGCAGTGATCTAGAGGCACTGCACACGTGCGCACAGGAGTGGTTCCAGCAATTACCAAGAGACACACGAGACCCAGGGGCCACATAAGGTGGGGCTGACTGTAAGACAAGGCGGTCCACTAAGCCCTGAGACTCCACCCCTGCCAAGCTCAACAGAGAGATTTTGCAGTTTTGCACGTCTTGTATCATAAGGCTGATTCCAACACAGAAGTTCTGCCAGCATAGTGAAAATGCAGAGACATAGGAACAGATCACAAACAAAAGAAATGGAGGAAAACAAATGACTGGATATAGAGTTCAAAACCACGGTTACAAGGTTGTTCAAGAATATCCTAGAAAAGATGGATAAATTTAATCCCCCGTGTACCAGGCTTCTAGTGAGATATAATTCTATACCTATTAAAATTGTTTCAAATTAAAATTTTTAAAAAGTGATGATACCAAATGTTGATGAGGATGTGGATGAACTAGATCATTCATACTTTACTGGGGGAACTGAAAATAGTACAGCCACTCTGAAACAATATGGCATTTTCTTAAAAAGTCAGTGTACATTCACCATATTACTTAGCAACGGCACTCTTGGGCATTTATCCTAAAGATATGAAAACTGATGACCACATGTATGAAAATATTCATAACACCATTATTTGTAATAGTACCAAACTTGAACCAACCATAATGTTCTGCAGGGGTGAATCATTGAAAATGCTTGTTATACTAGAGGCCTGGGGCACAAAATTCATGCACCAGGGGCAGATCTTCCTTAGTCCAGCCTGTGCCCTCTTGCAGTCCAGGACCTCTCAGGGGATGTTTAAACTGCAAGTCAGACATACCTCTCGCAGTCCAGGGGTCTCTCGGTCCATGACCCCTCACCCCTTATTGCCTGGCTACAGTGGCAGTGGGAGCAGCTTCCAACATGGCTGCTGCACTCCCCAGATTTCTGGCTGAGCGGCACTCCCCCTGGTGGTCAGTGCTCATCATAGCAACCAGTCCCACTATTCAGTTGATTTGCGTATTAGGGTTTTATTATATAGGATGATATATAATCTTTTTATGTATAATAATCTTTATTGTTCAGATTATTATAGTTGTTCCTCTTTTTTTCCTCCCAAAGGTCCCCTCCACCACGTTCCCACCCCACCCTCTGCCCTTACCCCCACTGTCCTCATCCATAGGTGTACGATTTTTGTCCAATCTCTTCCTGCACTCCCCATACCCCTTTTCCCCTGAGAAGTGTCAGTCCACTCCCTTTCTATACCCCTGATTCTATTATTTTCACCAGTTTATTTTGTTCATCACATTTTTTTATTCACTTGAGTTTTAGATTCACTTGTTGATAGATAGTATTTGTTGTTTAGAATTTTTATCTTTAACTTTTTCTTCTTCTTCCACTTCTTACAGAATAACCTTCAGCATTTCATATAATACTGCTTTGGTGGTGATGAACTCCTTTAGCTTTTTCTTATCTGTGAAGCTCTTTATCTGACCTTTAATTCTGAATGATAGCTTTGCTGGGGAGAGTAATTTTGGTTGTATGTTCATGTTATTCATCACTTCGAATATTTCTTGCCACTGTCTTTGGCCTGCAAAGTTTCTATTCAGAAATCAGCTGACAGTTGTAAGGGTATTCCCTTGTAGGTAATTTACTGTTTTTTTTCTCGCTGCTTTCAATATTTTCTCTATGACTTTTGCTCTTGAGCATTTTATTTCTTCTTGTTGGATTGCTTTCTTTAGTATTATGAAGTGGCCTTCGTTATCTCTTGTTACGTCCTTCACTTTGAGATACAATTTGTCAGATATAAGTACTGCTACCCCAGCTTTTTTTTTTCATTCCCAGTTGCCTGAAATACCGTTTTCCATTCCTTCACTCTCAGTCGGTGTGCATCTTTTTTTCTGAGGTAGGTTTCTTGTCAACAGCAGATATATGGGTCATGTTTTCTTATCCAATCCATTACCCTATATCTTTTGATTGGAGCATTCAATCCATTTACATTAAAAGTTATTATTGATAGGTTCTTATTTGTTGCCATTTTTATTCTTTACACCTGTGTTCCTTCTTCACTTCCTATTTCTTCCCTTCCCTCCTTCCCTCCTTTCCTTCTTTCCTTTCCACAGCAGACCCTTTAGCATTTCTTGCATTGCTTGTTTGGTGGTAATAAATTCCCTTAGTCCTTTTTTGTCTGTGAAGCTCCTGATTTCACCTTTAATTTTGATTAATAGCCTGGCCCAGTACACTATTCTTGGATTCAGATCCTTCCTTTGCAGGACCTTGTATATTTCATTCCATTCCTTTCTGGCCTCATGAGTTTCTATTGAGAAATCAGTCGCTATTCTGATGGGGGTTCCTTTGTAGGTAACGTCCTGTCTGTCTCTGGCTGTTTTTAAGATTCTTTCTTTGTCATTGGTGTTTGCCAATTTAATTATAAACTGCCTCCAAGCCAATTAGTTGTGAGGATTAGCTGTGTCTACGGTGGGAGAACTTCTTTGCCAGAATTAGCCTTATGGTAAAATTGCAAAATCCTCTGTGCTCAGCTTGGATGGGGCAGAGTCTCAGGGCTGAGCAGACAACTTTGCCTTCCTGTCATCCCTGCTCTATGTGGCCCCTGGGTCTCAGTGTCCCTCGGTAATCACCGCATCCCTCTCTGCATGCATTCGTGCTCACACTCCTCCAGACCTCTGTCTTTCTGGCTCCCCTGACTTTCCATGCATTCCAGGGACCCATATGAGCCTGGGTTCCCAGGGTCTCACCCAAAACTGGGGTTCAGTGCAGTCAGAACTAGATTTCACTGCAGTTGGGAGGTTCTGTCTTCATCCCGCTACAAAAAGCCAGCAACACAATTACCAGTCAGTCCTCTCTGCATGCAATTTGCGTGCGCCTCCAGACCTCTGCCTTTCACAGCTCCCCTAAATTTTTGTGCACTCTTTCCTTTTCATGACAGTCCAAACTCTACCTGTGTGATTCTCGCCTGCAACTGGGGTTTATTGTGGTCAGAACTGGGGTTCAGTGCTGTTGGGAGTTTCCATCTCTTCCACAAGAGGAAATCAGCCAGGCACTCCATTGCCTGTGCTCTCCATGCACGTGTCTGGGTACATCAGCTTTTTGCAGCCCCTCTCTTTCCTTCTAATAGTAGAATTTCCACTCAGCCAGCTTTCCTGTGGTTCTGGATTATGTCCGTTCTGTCTTTTAGCTGTAGTTTTGAAATTGTTGTGCAAGGCAGCAGTTTAGTTGTTCACCTATTCCACCATCTTGCTTTCTCCAGGGAATGAATAATTTCATATGCATATATTAAATGTCTTTTATATACAAAGCATTGTATTCAACATGGGCAGGGAAGAAAGAGAAACAGGATACAGACAAACAAGAATGTAGTAGGAAAGAAAAATATATACACAGATAACTAAAAGCCAGTTTACCATAAGTGCCTTGAGCTCTGTAGGATATCAGATAATGAAGAGATCTGTTTTGAGTGAATGATCAGGGATGATTTTATGATCAGGCAGGAGAATTTGACTAGTGCACATCCTATCCTATCTAATAAAGTAGTAATATGCAAATGGACTGCACCTCTGCTACACCCTCAAGCCACGCCCACTTGCCAATCAGGAGTGAGTATGCAAATTTACCAAACCAAGATTGCTTTGGCCATTGAGTGACAGGGGGCTTGGGTTTCCTCAGCAGTGGAGGAAGCCAAGCTTTCTACTTGCCCTGGCTGGCCCAGGCCTCTGCTCCAGGCTACAAAGTTTCAATTATAGAAGATAAATAAATCCCAATAAAAATGGCCACATCCATGGAGCTGGAGAGAGCAGGTGGCTTGAATTGTTCCTGGTGATGGAGGAAATCAACCTTCTGCATACTTGTCCTGCCTTGGCCTCTGCTCAAGGCTACAAAGTTTCAATTATAGAAGATAAATAAATCCCAACAAAAATGGCTGCAGTCCACAGAGCAAGCAGGAGGCTTGGCTCCACTCAAGGCTACAAAGTTTCAATTATTGAAGGTATATAAATCCCAGATACCAGGGCCTCTGCTTGAGTCACCATGGGTTGTGGCCAGCCTGCAAATCACCACAGGTACCTCACCCAGGCTGCGCCACGCCTCAATGGAACTCCAACCCTGATCTGAGACACCCTTCAGGGTAAACCAGCTGGCCCCCACCCATGCACCAGTCCTCTATTCTATCTAATCCTCTCTAATAAAACAATAATGTGCAAATTGATCTTCACTCCAGCTCACAAAATGGCTGCCCCCAGGTGATCAAAAATGTCTGCCCCCATGTGGATACAAGATGGCTGCCACAAATTGGCCAGCAGGGAAGAGCAGTTGTGAGGGACCAGGCCTGCATGGGAGGACAGTTGGGGGTGATCAAGCTTACAGGGGAGGGCAGTTAGGGGTGGCTGGGCCTGCAGGGAAGGGAAATTTGGGGACCCAGTCCTGCAGGGGAGAGCAGTTGTGGGGGACTAGGCCTGCAGGGGTGGACAATTAAGCATGACTAGGCCTTCAGGGGAGGGCTGTTAGGGGGAAATAGGCTCACAGGGAAGCAGTTAGGCATCAATCAGGCCAACAGTGGAGTGGTTAGGGGTTGATCAGTTTGGCAGACAGAAGCTGTTAGGGTCAATCAGGAAGTCAAGCAGGTGAACAGTTAGGAACCAGCAGTCCTGGATTGTGTGAGGGATGTCTAACTGCCCATTTAGGCCCAATCTACTGAAGGGTCCCAGATTGGAGAGGGTTCAGGATGGGCTGAGGGACACCCCCCCCCTGCATGAATATTGTGCACCGGGCCTCTAGTATAATAAAAGGTTAATATGCAAATTGACTGAACGGCATAATGACTGGTCGCTATGCTGCTCACTGACTCCTAGGGGACAGATACAATGCAGAAGCTGCCCCCTTAGTGGTCAATGTGCTCCCACGTGGGAGCATAGCTCAGCTACAAGCTAGGCTGACGGCTCTTGCGTGAAGCATCCCACCTCCTCCGAAGTGCTATGGATCTCCAACTGTGGCTTAGGCTTATAGTCGGACATCCCCTGAAAGCTCCTGGACTGTGAAAGGGCACAGGCCTGGCTGAGATACTCCTCCCCCCCACCCACACACACACACCAAGTGTAGCAATGTCATGCACCAGGCCTCTAGTAGCTTATAAATTAATGTTAATGTTGTGGTCATTGTGAGGTAGGAATCATGAAATGACAGCTCTTCTTATGCCAAAGATTTTATCTTTATAAACTGAGAAAATCATTCCAAAACTTGAAATGGTTTAATATATAAACGTTCCCATAAATATTAATTTAAGGTAAGTAGTTATGCTTTTATAAATACATATTTCCATATGATATATAATTGCTGCTTTTATGTTTTTAGGCCATGAATATCGTGGTTCCTTTCATGTTTAAATATGCTGTAGACAATCTCAACCAGATGTCGGGAAACATGCTGAACCTGAGTGATGCACCAAATACAGTTGCAACCATGGCAACGGCAGTTCTGATTGGCTGTATGTGTGATTCTTTGATCTGTCTACTGGTGTTGACTTTCTTCAAGAGGGTTTCATCATATTTGGGCAGATGACCTTTTCATTACAAACACAATTTAGCATTTTTTATATTGTTTTCTGTGAGTTTTTTTGATATGTGCTTTTAATAATTATTTATATCTTATTTTCTAAAAATTCTGTTAATAATAGTCTCATTCTCCAAGTTCTTGAAAACAATAATATGAAATAAGACATTAAAATTATAGCAACAACTTCTAATAGGCTTCTTATAAGATACCTTTATAGAGTGAGGCAAGTTAGCTTTTTCTTTTTTAAAAAATATGTTTTTATTTATTTCAGAGAGTAAGAGAGAGGGGAAGAGAGATAGAAACATCAGTGATGAGAGAGAATCATTGATTGGCTGCCTCCTGCACACCCCCCACTGAGGATGGAGCCTGCAACCTGAGTGAGCATGCGCCTTGACTGGGAATCGAACCAGTGACCTCTTGGTTCCTAGGTTGACATTCAACTGCTGAGCTATACCTGGCTGGGCAGTTTCTTGATGTTTTTATTAGCTGTTAAATAGGAAATAGCTATATTGTGCATTAAGGCTTTTGCTTTATTAAATTATATCCAATAGTCATGACACAAATCTACAGTTTATAAAGTAGAGAATATGATGCTTTGTGTCCCCATGCATTAAATAGGATACTTTATGACACTTAGGAGACTTGAATGGGGCCATGCTTTAGTCCAGGGGTAGGGAATCTTTTTTCTGCCAACAGCCATTTGGATATTTATAACATCATTTGCAACTCATACAAAATTATCAACTTAAAAATTTGCCTGCTATATTTGGTCAAACATTTAGTTAATTCACCCCTAATGCCTTGGGAGGACCAGATCAAATGATTTTGTGGACCTGTGTGTCCCCAGGCTAGACATTCCCCATCCCTGCTTTAGTCCATGAAGTTGATTTTTCAGTATCTCAGTGTCATCATTTGTTATTTGGGGGAATTTAATCAGATCAAAAAGCTCAACAGATACTTTGTATTTATCTACAGTAAGGCCATATACGCTATTGTGTATTAAAAATACGTAGTTGGAGAAAAATATTTCAACACCTGGGGCATATAGGGGGAATAATATTGAAAGGGATCCATGTTGGTGGAAAGATTGGTACTCACTAAACTAGATGCTTTTTAGATTTCTTTTAGTGTCAGTATTTAGTGATGTATTCATTCATTGTGCAAATACTTTCTGGGCCTTTATCATTTTTACATTCCTGTGATTCTAATGTTTTTATGCCCCATGTTTTTCTTTTGACTGTATTGTTAGATGGTGTATCAAGAGCCGGAGCTGCCTTTTTTAATGAAGTTCGTAATGCAGTATTTGGCAAGGTAGCCCAAAATTCAATACGAAGAATAGCCAAAAATGTCTTTCTCCATCTTCACAACCTGGATCTGGCTTTCCATCTCAGCAGACAGACAGGAGCTTTATCGAAAGCTATCGACAGAGGGACAAGGGGTATCAGTTTTGTTCTGAGTGCTTTAGTATTTAATCTTCTTCCCATTATGTTTGAGGTCACTCTTGTCAGTGGTGTTTTGGTAAGTAAAACAGTTTTCATAACAAGCTTTTACATTCTCATTAGTAGCTATTTAGTACTTGAAGCTATTGTGGTATTGTGTGTCCATGGTTTGAAAGCACAATACTATAGTGCTAGAAGATTATGCAATATATTAAATTATTTACTACAAGCTTCAAAGGACTGTCCAAAATCTTTATTATGTTGTTATTTTTTAAATTTAATTTCAGAGAGGAAGGGGAAAGGAGAGAGAGATAAAAACATCAATGATGAGAGAGAATCATTGATTGGCTGTGTCCTACATACCCCCTACTGGGGATTCAGCCCACAACTCAGGCATGTGCCCTGACTGCGAATCAAACCAAACCCTCCTGATTAACACTCAAATCCTGAGCCATACCAGCTGGGCTTATGTTGTTATTTTAAAGAGCTGTTCACTTCTACACATTGATCAGTAATTTAGCTGGTGCTTGTGATTTTTGTTAGCAGAGATTTTTGTAGAGAACTTTAGACTGGTGTGCTTAGATTATCTTGGTTTCTATTCACCATTTATGACATTTTAGACAATTTCATATTTATAAATCAAAATGTATATACAGTTATATATTATTCCTTTCATGGATCTTTGCACTTATATTATCAACATTTGACAGTAGCATCAGTGTGGCCTGTGCAGTTTGGCTTTCTTCCCTTGTTACCTACAGTAGATTTTCTAAGGTATTTTCTTTCTTCCCCAAATAATTATTCATTTATTCACCAACATATTTTTTAAAATCTTCTGACTAAAATTTGTTATTGTATATTATAAACTATTTGACAAAAACAGTGACTATTTCTCTTTTCTTCTTTTGCCTTCTTCAGTATTACAAATGTGGTGCTCAGTTTGCATTGGTGACTCTTGGGACACTTAGTGCATACACAGCATTCACAGTTGCTATCACCCGGTGGAGGTAAGGTATTTCCCAGAGGCCCGTCAAGATTCAGAAATTAGTCATGCTTCTTTAACAAACATTTCATGCCTATGCAAATCTTTGTCTTACAGAACTAGATTTAGAATAGAAATGAACAAAGCTGATAATGATGCAGGTAACGCTGCCATAGACTCGCTGCTGAATTATGAAACTGTGAAGGTACTCTGTTCAATTATACTTTTCTTCAGCTTTTAAACTGCACTAAGATTTGTTTTGTCATTTAACTTAATATTTACTATAACTTAGAGCTTCAGACTAAGATAGTATCTTTAGGTGTGATAGGATAATAGTACTTTATTATTTTTCTTTTATTTAGAAATTGTCCTTTATTTTCACCTCGTTTTTTTTGTGATACCATCAGAAAGTGATGAGTATGGTTAGCATTTTGATTCAGAATGAACACTAAGCTAAGCAATTTAGCATGTAAGTTCTTGGTTCTCTATCCTTCAGAGTGCCTATCATAGTGCCTTCTTTTTGCTTATTTGTTAATTTTTCCATTTAATAATTATTATTGAATGTATGCAAATCACTAAGTTCTGTGTAAAAAAGAATGCTTCATATTTAATCCTTACCCTCCCAGAATTTGTTAATCTACTGAGAGAGTTAAAGTAAGTATGCTGATGACTATACAAGAAGGCATATTACAGTGGGGACAATGACAACTGTCAACTCAAAGTTCCAGAGGGTATGGGGAAGGTTTATGAATGAAGTGCCCTTGATGGCTTTTTTTAATATATGGGTTTGTCCGACCGGCGTGGCTCAGTGGTTGAGGGTTGACCTATGAACCAGGAGGTCACTGTTCGATTCCCGGTCAGTGCACATGCCTGGGTTGCGGGTTGGATCCCCAGTGCGGGGCATGCAGGGAGGTAGCCAATCAGTGATTCTCACTCATCATTGATGTTTCCATCTCTTTCTCCCTTTCCCACCTCTCTGAAATCAATAAAAATATATTTAAAAATAAATAAAATTTTTCTGTACATGAAAGTCTGATAAAAAAGATAATAATCACTTTAAGAGAATAAATTCTAATTATACTTGTATGTAGTTACTATTTTTTATATATTTTGTAGTATTTTAATAATGAAAACTATGAAGCACAAAGATATGATGGATTTTTGAAGACATATGAGACTGCTTCATTGAAAAGTACCTCTACTCTGGCTATGCTGAACTTTGGTCAAAGTGCTATTTTCAGTGTTGGTTTAACAGCTATAATGGTGCTTGCCAGTCAGGGAATTGTGGCAGGTAATGGATCTGTGGTTTTAATTTTCATGGATATTTTACTTAACCTTTATAAATAGATTAATGAAATTAATTTGTATATTAATCTTCATTATAAAGCATAGTCAATAATGTGCTTTAATATCTTGGATTACTTTCCTTTTTGTATCAAAATGTGTTTTCTTGATTGTATAGTAATGTTTTTTGTTTTTTTTACTTCTTTTGGTTTAGCACTACAATTTTAGCACTGACTCTCTCATTGGTTGGAATTACTGTTTATATATTTTTCAGGCCTACAATCTGATTGTTTGAGGAGTAACTTTTTTTTTAGCATCTAAAGTTTCTAATTTCTCTTATTGACCTGAAAATCAATGTAACTAGTGTTTAATTCAGAGGACTAAAACTCAAGCAATCTTTTCTTTAGAATTACTAGTAACCTTTTTACCTTTCTAATAGTTTTTTATTTGACAAATATTTCAAAAATTAATAATGTCTGTGCCTCATTTTTGTTACCTACCCTTTCAAGTTAGGATTCATTTATTCACTGACCTTAATACATGGCTTATCATTTTTAATCATGTCATGCATTTGCTCCAATTTTTTTATATATATTCTTTTTAAAATTTCTTTTTTTATATTACAAATAAACTAACTTAAGGAGAGATTTTCAGCCTTTGGTTTTTATCCTCAAACCATATTTTTGTGTGATTAATATATAGTGTATGGGTGGACTTTTCCTATTCTACTTAATGTATATCAAGTGCTCTGTATTCCTAAATTATGGATTAAAGGGTAAAGGGGATCAAATATATGGTGACAGAAGAAGATTTTGACTTTGGGCATTGAGCACACAGAGCAATATATAATATATAGATGGCATGTCATAGAAATGTACACTTGAAACCTATATATTAACTAATGTCACTCCAATAAATTTAATTTTAAAAATGCTTTGAAATTTAAGTAGGGCTAATAGTTGCTGATTTTGTACATTTTTTTATTTTGTACATTTTGAACTATATTCCAGAGTAATAGACTTTTTCTACTTTAAATTGGAGCAGTAAATAATATCTAAAATACCTTTTTTTCTTCTTCTACCAATTGTATATTAAGGTACCCTTACCGTTGGAGATCTAGTAATGGTGAATGGACTGCTTTTTCAGCTTTCATTACCCCTGAACTTTCTGGGAACTGTATATAGAGAAACTAGACAAGCACTTATAGATATGAATACCTTGTTTACATTACTCAAGGTAGACACCCGAATTAAAGTAAGTAATTTGTTTAGTACTTTTTAAAAAGCATGTGAGCTTTGTCCCATGAATAGAATTATTCTAGGGGAATATTCTTACATGACCATGTAAGGAAGCCAATTTTGTTTTTGCAGAAATGGAGATTATCAGGTCTGTTAGGAAATCGTTACAGTTTTTACTTCTATCTTTAGAAACCTTACAGTGTTGGCAAAGAATATTATGCCTAGAAGCTAAATATTGTTAACTGGAATTATTTGTACTTACACTTGACTTATTTTTGATAATAATGATATACGATGTGCAATTGCCTCTTTTTACATCCTTGACTTCCTTACTCCCCTATCCAGCATTCCTTTACCTCCCTCCCAAAATACTGAAAAATTAAAGCATCCATGATTTTTTACCTTAGCATTGAAAAGTGGAAAGGAAGTTTTTAAAAGCATGTTTGAAAGTGGTCTAACTGTACTTATAAATTACCCTCTTCCCATTATTTTCCTTTTTATCTCTGTGAATTAGAAAATTATCTACATAGTTGTACTCTAGGAAGTATGTAAAGTGGCTTTTTTTTTGTCTCTTCTCTACTAGGACAAAGTGATGGCATCTCCCCTTCAGATCACACCACAGACAGCTACGGTGGCCTTTGATAATGTGCATTTTGAATACATTGAGGGTCAGAAAGTTCTTAGTGGAATATCTTTTGAAGTCCCTGCAGGAAAGAAAGTGGCCATTGTAGGAGGTAGTGGGTCAGGGTGGGTAATTTAGTTATTTATAAAATTTTGCATCATTAATGATTCCCAATGTAATATTTTTTATCAAAATAGAATGAATACTGTTGTTTAAAATAAGGGTACCCTAATGTCATTAGGAGCTAAATAACTTTTTCTTATATCCAATTTCAGGAAATCCACAATAGTGAGGCTATTGTTTCGATTCTATGAGCCTCAAAAGGGTAACATTTACCTTGCTGGTCAAAACATACAAGATGTGAGTCTGGAGAGCCTTCGGAGAGCAGTAGGAGTAGTGCCTCAGGTATTTAAAGGAAAGAGAAAAACTACTTGGGGGAAGATTTACTGGGTTGGTGGCTCTTTTCCCAGACTAATTTGAATCTAAGGAGTCAATATGTTCTAATTAGGAAACATTAAGCCCTGTAGATCAAATTCTGTTACCAAAAAGACTGGGGAAAAAAATAAATGGAATGTCTGCAAGATGGAAAGATTTTTTTTTAAGCCTTAGAAAGACAGAGTAATAAAGAGGAAAGAGCCAACACTGTTATCAAACATAACCTGATTCTAACTCCAGTTCTAACCCTTATAAATTCTGTGGTTTTGGCCTCAGTTTCCTCATCTATAAAACAAAATACTGTTTCTCTTATAGGATAGAATTATTATAGATTAGAGATAATATGTGTAAAGCACCAAGCACAGTATTCATTATGCAATTGTTCAGTAAGTGAAAGCTATTATTGTAATTTTGAATAGTTTTAGATATAGTAAATTTATAAAAATTACAAAGCAATTTGGCTGCCAACATCAAGTTTGCATGCCATGTTCATCACTGTCCCTTCAGTATCAAGCACAGTTCCTGACCCATAGTAAGCATTTAACAAGTATTTGCTGAATGACTTTGGAGTGAAGTGTGGAGGGTTGGAAGGGACAAGTAGAGCCAGAGTAAGTTTAGAGGACAAGAAGGAGATAGCTTTTATAGGATGTGAGTTTTTCTTATGCTGACAGCCAATAGAGAGACCTGGGAATAAGTTTCAGCCTAGAATCAGAATCAGATTCCCTGGGAGAACTATAGAAAAGGGATCAGACAAGGATGTGTAACTTGTAAAAGGTCCCCAAGTGATCTGACACATTCCATTCTGCTTTGTCCTCCCTTTCACTGAGAATCCCAAATGTTAGTATGTATGAATCACCTAGGGAGATTATTGAAATGCCAGCACTCTCTCTCACACACTTTGGTTCTCATTTAGAATTGCAATATGGCGCCGAGAAACCTATGTTTTTTTAATTTTTTTAATTTTTATTTTTTTTAAACCTATGTTTTTTTAATATACCACCTAGTTGATTCTGATACAGATATTGATAAACTATATGTTGGAAAACACTGACCTAAACTGTATATCAAATAAACTGAATTATGTGCTCTTCCTACTTAGAGCTCATTGTCCTCATCCATATAACTATGTATAACGAGATTCCAGCCATTCTCTTGAAAAATAAAACATTTTATTCATTAAGGATTAATATATGTGGTCAATAAAGGAAAGAGATGTTCATCCTCATTGGAGGCCTTAGCAATATAAATTAAATCAACTATGGAATGCCATTTTTTACTTAACAACCAGATTGTCAAGGATTTTAAAATTCATGGCATCCACCTTGGTCAGGGATCTGAATTAAATGGCCAGTCTCTTGTTTTGCTAGTGAAAGTATACAGCTTTTCTGATGAGCAAATTGGCAATATATGTCAAGAGCCTGAAAAATACTCACACCCTTTATTCCAATAATTCTGTCCCTAGGAAGTTTTAGTAAGGAAATGAACAGATGGGAACAGATTTTTATATGCAAAGATACTCATTACAGCAGTATTTATAATAGCAGAAGTTAGAAACAATATAAGTATCTAATAATAAGTAGATGGTTAAATTATCATAGTATCAAATGCCATACAGCCATTTGAAATACCAGGTTTTTAAAGAATATTGGGTGTTGGCAAAATACTCAGATACAAAGTTTATTGAAAAAGAGGATACCAAAAAAACAAAATTTTAAATATTAAATGAGTACATGTCAGTAGAGAAAAAAGATAGGAGAAACATTTGGATAATAGTAGTTATTGCTGGATTATAGGTTATTTAATTCATTTTTATTTTATCTTAATTTTTGTATTTTCAAAGTTTCCAGTTAGCATTTGTCAACTTTTTTCTGAATATAAAGTATTTAAAAATAAGTATTTTCTCTTTATAGAATTTTAAGCTCATTTGGTTTAATTTCCAACTTAGTAAAGTAATATTTTATATTAGTAGTAGAAATATAAATGGTTAAAATATTATTTAAATAATATCTAAAATTCTGATTATGATGTTAAAGAAGTTTTAATTGAGTGTCTTTGTTAATTTGAACTAATGGAGTCATTTCATTTCATCTTACTATTGCCTTCCAATCATATAGAGTCTTGAAGAGAAGTGGAAGATGGATGCTTTAATTAAATTAGGTTTAGTTTGCTATGTCAGAATAAATTGAAATAACAAATGAATGTTTGCAGTGAACTTTCATATTTTTTTTGTTTTCTTTGTTTTAAGTTCAATTTAAAAGCTTTGAAAAACATATGTTTTTGTAAAGACATTCTACCTCACTATAAATTTGGGAAATGCTAATTTAAACCAAAAGCATATTTTATTCCTAAAATAGCATCAACAAAAACTTACTAATATCCAGGATTGCTGAGCATATGGAGACTTGGCACCCTGATACACTATTGGTTGGAAAGTATACTTGTCAGCATTTTAAGACTGTTGGGCAATACTATCAATGGATAAACATAGATTACCTTTCAACTCAGTCTACTTATAGGAATCCTTCTTACAGGAAGAAATATATGGGTGCACAAAGTCATATATACAATATTTCAACATTCTTTGTAGTGACAATTTAGAAACTACATTAATATCCATCAATAGAGGAATGAATAAACAAACTATGATGTACCTTTAGTATTACACAACTGTTAAAAAGAATGAAGTAGGTTTCTCTTACTGATATATACAATCTCCAGGATGTGTTAAGTGAAAAAAACAATTTGCAAAATAATACATATAATATGTCACCATTGTGTTGAAAAAAAAGTGTTATGTTTAGGTCTGTAAATGGATTGGAAAAAATCAGCAATAATACATAGCAAATTGCTAATGGTGATTATCTCTGGGAGGGGAAATGGAATTGCAAGGATGTAGCGGGAGGGTGATTTGGAGGGTTATCATGTTTTACTCTTTATGCCTTTATGTCTTTACTGTTATTTTAATAATCTTTATAATGAACATAAGTGTGTGTGTGTGTGTGTGTGTGTGTGTGTGTGTGTGTGTCTACTCCAGGATGCTGTCCTCTTCCATAATACCATTTACTACAACCTGTTATATGGAAACATCAGTGCTTCACCTGATGATGTGTATGCAGTGGCAAAATTAGCTGGACTGCATGATGCAATTCTTCGAATGCCACATGGATATGATACCCAAGTAGGGGAACGAGGACTCAAGCTTTCAGGTAATCAGAGTTTAGATATCTTTCTCTCCCTCCCGCTCACACACACCTACACAGACCATCACCACACTTGGATACTCCCTTCAAACTTTAAGTTGTCATAGCCATTTTCTAGAAAATACAGTAATAGTCTTCAAACCTAGTGCTTATCCAAGTGCTTTAGACAAGGTCCCCAAGCCTCCTATCCATCACTGTAAACAATCTAATAGACCAGAAATAAGTGTTCTCAAATCATACAAGTCTTTTTTTTTCTTTTGCAGCTACAAACACGTTAAGTGCTTAATAGTAAGTTATGGATATATGCTCAAATCAATATTAACTTGTTACCCATATTTTATATTAAAGGAAAGCCAGGAACATTATTCTCCTTGGAAAGTAGAGTAGAAAGAAGTAATTTGGTAATTACTAGTGTATCTCATAATAATTTCCTTTATTATTATGTAATGTTTTGAATACTTTAGACTTCCTTGTGCAGGATATACTTAACTGTTATACTTTTCTTTTGTAAATTACTTTTCAATTACAGTTGACATGCAATATATATTTGTTGCATATGTATAACATAGTGGTTAGACTTTGATATACCTTATGAAATAATCACCCCAATAAGTCCTAGTACCCAGGTGACACCATATGTTCCTTACAGCAATCTTCATTTACATGTCTTTGTTGATTCAATGATCAAGTAAATTTGGGGCTTCTGTATTTTTATTAAAGAGTTTAATTATGAGATTGATAAGGTTTAATACTGAATTATCCTAACATGACTGAATTTTTGGAGGGTCCATAAATATGTTTCTTTGTCCCAAATTATTTGAATTCCAGAGTACAATAATATCTAATGCCTGCAAGCATTAATATAACTCATATACTGAATCCTTTACATTTATTCCTTATTCTAATTTAGTTTAAGGAAGAAATTCATAGATTAGAAATAGGAGTAAGGCAAAAGGGGAATAAAAGAATAGTATGCATGAATTTTAATATATCCCCATTTCTCTTTGTTACAACCTGGCTTCATTTGTTCACAACATTAATTAGGGAGCCAGGGACGGAGGAAGTGGGGAGGTTGGGGGAACCATGTTGTGGTAGCACGCTGGTGGCGAGGGAAAGAGGAGGGGAGGCAGGTAAACGAGGAACCTGATCGACCCTGATCACCAGCCAGGCCTAGGGACCCTACCCATGCACGAATTCGTTCACTAGGTTTCTAGTATATAGATAATATATAGGAATAGTCTGAGGAGGATAGGTTTTATTTCTTACCAGAATGTTTGGTAAAAGTCCCTTATGAAGCCATCTGGCCCTGGGCTTTTGTTTGCTGGAAGCTTTTTGATGACTGCTTCAATTTCTTTCATAGTTATTGGCCTATTGAGATTTGGAAGGTTATATTTTTCTAGGAATATGTCCATTTCCTGCAGGTTGTCCCTTTTGTTGGAATAAGAGTTGTTCATACTGTTTTTTAACAATCCTTTGTATTTCGGTGGCGTCTGTTGTTATTTCACTTCTTTCATTTCTGATTTTGTTTATTTGGATCCTCTCTCTTTGCTTCTTGGTGAGCCTAGCTAGTGGTTGATCAATCTTGTTTATCCTTTCAAAGAACCAGTTCTTGGTTTTGTTGATCTTTTTGTATTGTTTCTTTGATCTCTGTCATTTATCTTTGCTGTGATCTTTAATAATTTCTTTTCTTCTCCTGACACTGGTCTTTCCTTGTTGCTCTCTTTCTCACTCTTTGAGTTGTACGGTGAGCTAGTTTATTAACATTGTTTCTTATTTGTTTGCAGTAGGATTGGAGAGCTATGTACTTCCCTCTCAAGACTGTTTTCGCTGTGTTCCAGAGATTTTGGATTATTGTGTTTTCATTGTCATTTGTTGCCATGATCTTTTCTTTTTCTGCAGTTTAGTCTCCATGTGTTTGATTTCTTTGCATTGTTTTTATTGTAGTTGATTTCCAGTTTTATGCCACTGTGATCTGAGAAGATGATTGCTATGATTTCTATCTTCTTGAATTTGAATAGATTTTGCCTATGTCCCAACATATAGTCTATCTTTGAAAATGCCTCATGTGTACATGAGAAGAATGTATATTCTGTGGCTATAGGGTGAATGTTCTGAAAATGTCAATTAATTCCATCTGGCCTAGTGAGTTATTTAGGATTGATGTTTCTTTGCTGATTTTTTTTTTTAGAGGATTTGTCCAATGGTGATAGTAGGATATTAAAGTCTGCTACTATGATTGTATTGCTATCAATCTCGCCCTTTACATACTCCAGGAGTTTTTTATTTGGGTACTCCTGTATTGGGTGCGTATATGTTTACCAGAGTTATTTCATCTTGTTGGATTGTTCCCTTTCAGTATTATAAGTTACTCTTCCTTATTTCTTATTATCTCCTTCACTTTGAGATCTAATTTGTGAGCTATAAGAATTGCTACACCATGGGAAAATTGGACAGATACATGCAAAAAATTGAAACTGGACCACCAACTTACACCAAATACAAAAATAAACTCAAAATGGATACAGTACTTAAACATTAGAAGGGAAACCATAAAAATACTAGAGGAATCCACAGGCAGCACAATCTCAGATATATGCCGAAAGAACTTCTTCACTGATACTGCTCCAAAGGCAATGGAATCTAAAGAAAAAATAAACAAATGGGACTACATCAAAATAAAAAGCTTTTGCACAGCAAAAGAAACCATCAACAAAACAACAAGAAAGATCAATGCATGGGAGAACATATTTGCAAGTGCTATCACTGATAAAGGTTTAATCTCCAAAATCTACAACCAACTTATACAACTTAATAAAAGGAAGATGAAGGATCCAATAAAAAAATGGGCAATGGACCTAAATAGAACCTTTTCAAAAGACGACAGAAGGCCAAGAGACACATGAAAACATGTTCAAAGTCATTAATCATCCGAGAGATGCAAATCAAAACGACAATGCGATACCATCTTACACCTGTCAGAATGGCAATCATCAACAAATCAACAAACGACAAGTGTTGGCGAGGATGCGGAGAAAAAGGAACCCTTGTGCACTGTTGGTGGGAATGCAGACTGGTGCAGCCACTGTGGAGAACAGTATGGAGTTTCCTCAAAAAACTAAAAATGGATCTCCCATTTGACCCTGTAATACCACTCTTAGGAATTTATCCTAAGAAATTACAAACACCAATCAGAAAGGATTTATGCACCCCTATGTTCATAGCAGCACAATTTACAATAGCCACAATTTGGAAACAGCCTAGGTGCCCGTCAGCAGATGAGTGGATCAGAAAACTGTGCTACATCTACACAATGGAATTCTATGCTGCCATTAAAAAGAAGGAATTCTTACCATTTGCAGCAACCTGGTTGGAACTGGAGAGCCTTATGCTTAGTGAAATAAGCCAGTCAATGAAGGAGAAGCATCACATGATCGCACTCATTGGGGGATAATAAAGAACATTATAAACTGATGAACAAAAGGATAGATACAGAGACAGTAAAGCTTCGAACAGACTGTGAAATTACAGCAGGAAGATTAAAGTTAGGTGAGGTAGATAAGAGATCAATCAAAGGACTTGTATCTATGCATATAATCATGACCAATGAACATAGACACTGGGGGTTTGGGGTATGCCTGGGAGGGAGGGAGGGCAATGGGGAGATATGTATAAAAAAATTAATAAAAAAATAATAATAATTACTTAACCCCCCCCCCCAAAAAAAAGGAATTGCTACACCAGCTTTTTTTTTTTTTTTCATTTCCATTTGCCTGAAAAACCTTTTTCCATTTCTTCACATTCACTTTGTGTACGTCTTTTTTTCTGAGGCAGGTTTCCTGTATACAGCAGATATATGGGTTGTGTTTTCTTATCCAAGCCGTTATCATATGTCTTTTGATTAGGGCATTTAATTCATTTATATTTAAAGTTGTTATTGATAGGTACTTATTTGTTGTCATTTTTATTCTTTACCCCTGTATTCTTTCTTCACTTGCTAATTCTTTTTTTTACAGCAGACCCTTTAGCATTTCTTGCATTGCTGGTTTGGTGGTGCTAAATTCCCTTAGTCCTTTTTTGTCTGTGAAGCTCCTGATTTCACCTTCAGTTTTTATTGATAGCCTTGCTGGGTATAATATTCTTGCATCCAGACCTTTCCTTGGCATGACCTTGAGTAATTCATTCCATTCCCTTTTGGCCTGGTGAGTTTCTGTTGCAAAATCAGGCCCTGGTCTGATGGGGGTTCCTTTGTAGGTAACTTTCTGTCTCTCTCTGGCCACTTTTAAGATTCTTACTTTTTTGATGGTGTCTGCCAATTTAATTATAATGTGCCTTAGTGTCGGTCTTTTGGGATTCATTTTGCTTTGGACTCTGTGAGCTTCTTGGATTTGTGTGGGTTTTTCTTCCCAGTATCGGAAGTTTTCTGTTATTACTTTGTCAAACGGTTTTTGTATTTCTTCCTCAGTTTCCTCATCTTTTGGACCCCCTATTATGCTGATGTTGTTTTGTTTGGTATTGTCCTAAAATTCCCTTGGGCTCTCCTCCTGCTTTTAAATTTTTTTGTCTAGAAGCTGCTGTATTGGGTATTTTTTCCTACCTTGTCTTCTAGCTCACTGATGCAGTCCTCTGCTTCTTCTAGCCTACTCTTGATGCTTTCTATTGAGTTCTTTACAGCAGTGATGCCATTTTTCATTTCTTCTTGCTTCTTTATTTCCTCTTGGTTCTTACTCTTATTGTCGAATTTGTCTTCCATTCTTTTTAGCCACCTTATGTCCATTTCTCTGAATTCTTTCTCTGACATGTGGCTTGCCTTCATTTCATTTACTTCCTTTTCCAGTGATGCCAGATTTTCTCTCATTTGTGGGCTCTTTTTCTGTCTTCACATGGTCTCTCTTCTCCGGCTGTCTGGTTATGTAGTTCTCTGTCTCCCCATCCCAGGCGAAATCTGACCTTTCCGTCATGGAGTGTAGAGCTCCTCTGAATCTACGTGTTTGCGCCACTTGGGGACTGGTGTTCTGGGGTTTGTAGCTGCTAAGTGGGTGCCACAGTTGTGGTTTCTCAGGGTTCCGATAACATTCACCCACCCCATCAAGATTGCGCAGTCTCCGTGTTCATGTTAGTGGCTCTGGAGGGGACCCAGCAGCTGTAAGCCTGCCTGGTCAGGAGAGCCCTGTCCAGCAGCCCCCCACCTTCTCTTGCAGTATAGTTGTCCCTCAATTCTCCAACAGTCACTCCCCATGCGACCTTCATCTGTTTATTCTTTCTGCTGCAGGACAAGGCTCGAGACACATCTGTCTATTCTGTTGCCATTTGTTTTTTCACGAACTATTGCTAATAAATTCTAATGACCATTTGAGCCTTCAGCGAGTCATAATTTTTGTTGTTTTGAGGAACTTTTTAAAAATTGTTGACATTATTACAGATGTTCCCTATTTTCTCCCTGTTTGTCCACCGCTACCCAGAACTTGCCCTCCTCAACCTCTAGACCTCACTACATTGTTGTTTGTGTCCATGGTCAGTGCATATATGTTCTTTGCCCATTCTCTTCACCTTCTGTCATCCCATCTGCACCGCCCCCTCCCCTCCCATCTGTCAGTTTATGCCATTTATCCATGTATCCAATTCCATTTTGTTTTTGTCTTTTGTTTTTTATTTCATTTTCTAATTAAGTCTTTATTGTTCAGATTATTACATTTTTTTTCCCTTCATAGCTCCCGTCAACCTGGCTCTCACCCCAGCCTCTATCCTTACCTTCCCCTGCATTGACCTCATCCATAGATATATGATTTTATTCCAGTATCTCTTTGCACCCCCCTCATCCCTTTCCCCCAGAGAATTGTTAGTCCACTCCCTTTCTGTGCTTCTGATTCTATTATATTCACCACAATATATTCTGTTGATCAGATTTTTAATTCACTTAATTTTTAGACTCACTTGTTGATAGATATGTATTTGTTGTTCATAATTTTCATCTTTACCTTTTTCTTCTTCCTCTTCTTAAAGAGTACCTTTCAGCATTTCATATAATACAGTGGTACCTCGAGAAACGAGTGCCCTAACATGAGAGATTTTTGAGATACGAGCCGTCGAGCGAGCGATTTTTGCTTTGAAATACAAGCAACATTTGAGATGGGAGTAATCACGCAGAACGGCCGGCTGCACACGACCCACCAGTTTACCACAACTCAAGCGTCTCATACTTTCCCACGCCTCAAGGTTACGGAACGGATTAAACTCGTATCTCGAGGTACCACTGTACTGGTTTGCTGTTGAAGTGCGAAAGCTTTTTCTTATCTATAAAGCTCTTTATTTGCCCTTCAATTCTGAATGATAGCTTTGCTGGGTAGAGTATTCTTGGTAGTAGGTTCTTGCTATTCATCACGTTGAATGTTTTTGCCACTCCCGTCTGGCCTGCATAGTCTCTGTTGAGAAATCAGCTGATAATCATATGGGTGCTCCCTTGTAAGTAATGAACTGTTTTTCTCTTGCTGGTTTTAATATTCCCTCTTTGTGTTTTGCTCTTGGTATTTTAATTATCATGTGTCTTGGTTTGGTCCTCTTTGGATTCCTTTTATTTGAGGTTTTGTGCACTTCCTGGACTTGTCTTTTTCTTTCACCAGATGTGGGAAGTTTTCAGTCATTATTTCTTTAAGTAGGTTTTCATTATCCTGCTCTCTCTCTTCTTCTAGCACCCCATTATTCTGATATTGGTACGCTTGAAGCTGTTCCAGAGGCTCCTTACATTATCTTCACATGTTTGGATTCTTTTTTCTTCTTGCTTTTCCAGTTGAGTATTTTCTGCTTCTTTATATTTCAAATTTTTGACTTGATTCTTGCCTTCCTCTAGTCTACTGCTAGTTCTTTGCATAATATTTTTTATTTCAGTCAGTGTATGTTTAATTTCCAGTTGGTCCTTTTTCATCTCTTGGGTCTCACTAAATGTATCCATCTTTTATTTTCCTACTTTTACTTTTTTTTATTAATGTGTTACATGTATACATATCTTCCCATTGCTGTTCCCCCCCCCCCCCAGGTATTCCCTAACCGCCCAGTGTCTTGTGTTCATTGGTTATGCTTATATGCATGCATACAATTTCTTTGGTTGATCTTTTATCTACCCTACCTCTCCTTAACCTTCTTGCTGAAATTTGACAGTCTGTTTGATGCTTTACTGCCTCTGTATCTATCTTTTTGTTCATCAGTTTATAATGTTCTTTATTATCCACAAATGAGTGATATCATGTGGTGTTTCTCCTTCATTGACTGGCTTATTTCACTTAGCATAAGGCTCTCCAGTTCCATCTTATGATACAAGACTTTCACAACTGTAAATGACTCTTTGTTGAGCTTGGGTGGGGTGGAGTCTCAGAGTTTAGCGGATTCCCTTGCTTTCCAGTCAGCCCCGCCCTACGCGGCCCCTGGTTCTCACATGTCTCCCACTAATCGCTGGAGCCTTCCCTGTGTGCATGTGTGCACGTGGCTCTAGACTGCTGCTTTTCTGGCTCCTCTGCCCTCTAGGACCCATATGATTCTGGGTCCCCAGGGTCTCGCCCAAAACTGGGGTTCATTGGAGTTAGAAATGTCACAGTTGGGAGGCTTAGTCTCCTGCTCACTAGAAAAAGCCAGTGGTACAATCAGCAGTCCGTCTTCTGTGCGCAGTGCTGTGCACACCCCCAGACTTCTGCCCTTTCGCGGCCCCCCTAAATTTCCGTGCACTTCTCCCTTTCACAGTCCAAATTCCCCTATATGAGTCTCACCCAGACCTGGGGTTCAGTTCCGTAGGATAAGGGGTTCAGTGCAGTTGGGAGTCTCCACATCCTTCCTGCCAGAGGAAGCCAGCCAGGCACTCTGGCGCTTGCTCTCTCCATGTCCGCATCTTTGTACCTCAGCTTTTTGCAGCTCCTCTGAGTCTCTGTGAGCCCCTCTCTTTCCTTCTAGTTGTAGAATCTCCACTCAGCCAACTTTCCCATTGGTCTGGTTGATGTCCATTCTGTCTTTTAGTTGTTGTTTTGAAATTGTTGTGCAAGGCAGCAGTTTAGGTGTTCACCTGTGCTGCCATCTTGATTTCTCTCCCAAGACTCTTCAGTTCTATTTTGTTTGTCAGTTAATTTTGTTCATTAGCTTCCATATATAAGTGAGATCATGTGATATTTGTCTTTTTCTCTGACTGGCTTATTACACTTAGCATAATAATCTCCAGGTTCCTCCATGCTGTCTCAATGGGTAAGATATCTTTTGATGAGATATCTGCATAATATTTCATTGAATAAATATTTCGCAGATTTTTTTTTTTTTTTGTCTATTCTGCTACTGATGCACGCTTGGGCTTTTTCCAGATTTCATCTAATTTAAATATTGCTGCAATGATAGTCGTGCATTTATTATTTCTGATTGGTGTCTGAGAATTTTTAGGATATCTTCCCAGAAGTTGGATTACTAGGTCATAAGGTAGTTCCACTTTTAATTTTTTGAGGAGACTCCATAAACTTTACCTCATTCCTGAACCATTCTGCATTCCCCAGCAATGGTACACCCAGGTTCCCTTTTCTACATATCCTCCTCAGCACTTGCTGTTTGTTGATTTATTGATGGTAGCCATTCTGACAGGTGTGAGTTGATATGTCTTTGTGTTTTAATTTGCATCTCTCTAATGTTTAATGACAGTAAGTATTTTTTTCATTTGTATGGCTTCTGTAAAAGTGTCTATTCAGGTCCGATGCCTATTTCTTCATTGAATTTCTGTATCTTCCTGTTGTTGAGTTGTATGTGTTCTTCATATATCTTGGAAATTAATCCCTTATCAGACATATAATTGGCAAATATGTTCTCCCATACAGTAGGTTATCTTTTTATTTTGTTGATGGTTTCTTTTGCAGTGCAGAAGCTTTTTATTTTGATGTAGTCCCATTTGTTTATTTTCTCCTTAGTTTCCTTTGTATTAGAAGATGTATCTGTAAAGATCTTTCTACGAGAGATGTCTGAGATTTTGCTGGCTATATTTTCTTATAGGATTTTTATTGTTTCACAACTGACATTGAAGTCTTTTACTCACTTTGAGTTTATTCTTGTGTATAGTGTAAATTAGTGGTCTACTGTCATTTTTTTTTTCATGTAACTTTCCAATTTTGCCAGCACCATTTATTTCGGAGACTGACTACTGTTGCCTCTTTTGTCAAATATTAATTGTTCATAGAGACATAGCTTAGTTTCTGGGCTCTCCATTCTGGGTTTTTGTTTGTTTGTTTGTTTGTTTGTTTTGTCTATATGCCGGTTTTTATGCCTGTACCAGATTCCTTTGATTATAATGGCCTTGTAGTATAGTTTGATATTCAGTATTGTGATACCTCTAACTTTGCTCTTCTTTTTCAAGAGTGCTGTGGCTATTTGTGATCTTTTTTTTTTATTGCATATACATTTTTGGATTGTTTTTTCTAGATATGTGAAATATGCTGTTGATATTTTAATTGCATTGAATCTATGGATTGCTTTGGATAGCAAGGACATTTTAATGTTAATTCTTTCAATACAGGAACAGAGTCTATGCTTCCACTTATTTGTATTTTCCTCAATTTCTTTGTAGTGTCCTATAATTTTTCAAGTATAGGTCTTTTACATCCTTCATTAAATTTATTGATATGTACCTTATTTTTTTGTTGCAATAGTAAATGGGATTTTTTTCTTTGTTTCTCTTTATGGGAGTTCATTATTGGTATATAAAAATGACATTAATTTTGTATCCTGCTGTCTTGCCAAATTAATTTATTAGAGCTAATTATTTGGAGGAATCTTTAGAGTTTTTAATATTCAGTATCATGTCATCTGTGAATAATGACAATTTTTCCTCCTTTCCATTCTGGATGCCTTTTATTTCTTCTTCTGTTCTGATTGCTGTGGCTAGAACTTCCAGTTCCATACTATCTAACAAAGAGGGAATATGCTAATTGACCATCTCACCCTCACAAAATGGTGTCGCCCAGTCCCCTCAACCCTGCCTCATCCAGACTCACTCCCCCACACCCCTCAGCCCCGCCTCATCCAGCCAGAGTCCCCCAGTCTCCTCAGCCCTGCCTCAACAAACCATACTCGCCCAGTCCTCTCAACCTTTCCTCACCCAGTCCCTGCAGCATCCAGCCTCAGTCCCCTCAGTCCCACAGGGGAAGGCAGTTGGGGGCGATCAGGCCAGCATGGGAGGGCAATTGGAAGAGTTTGGGGCAGCAGGGGAGCAGTTAGGGGCTATCAGGCTGGCAGGCAGAGTGGTTGTGGGCAATCAGGCAAGCAGGCAAGTGATTAGGAGCCAGCAGTTTCGGATTGTGAGAGGGATTGGGTTTAAACCAGTAGTCGGACATCCCCCAAGGCGTCTCAGATTGGAGACAATGCAGGCTGGGCTGAGGGACAACACCCCAACCCCTGCGGCATGAATTGTGTGCACCAGTCCTCTAGTGTTGAATAAGAGTTGTGAAAGGTTTCCCCTGTGATTTTAAGGGAAACACTTTTAGCTTTTGACCATTGAATATGATATAGGCTGTAGGTTTGTCATAAATGGCCTTTATTATCTGTTCCCACTTTGCTGAGAGTTTTTATCATAAATGGGTGCTGGGTTTTATTGAGTGCTTTTTCTGCTCCTATTGATATGATCATGTGACTTTTGTCTTTTTTTTTGTTTATGTGATGTATCACATTGTTTGATTTGTGAATATTGTAACAGCCTTGCATCACCAGAATAAGTCCCATTTGGTCATGGTGTATGGTCTTTTCAATGTACTGCTGAATGTGATTTCCTAATATTTTATTAAGGATTTTTGCATTTGTAGTTATCAGGGATACTGGACTCTGATTTTCTTTCTTTTTTATAAATATATTTTTATTGATTTCAGAGAGTGAGAGATAGAGAGATAGAAACATCAATGATGAAAGAGAATCAGTGATCAGTTGCTTCATGCATTCCCCACACCAGGTATTGAGATTGCAACCACTGCAAGTACCCTGACTGGGAATCGAACCATCACCTCCTGGTTCATAGGTAGATGCTCAACCACTGAGCCATGTCAATTGGGCTCTTTGAGGTGTCTTTATATGATTTCAGAATTAGAATAATGCTGGCATTATAAAAAGAGCTTGGTAGTCTTCCCTCCTTTTGGATTTTTTGGTAATAGTTTGAGGAGGATAGGTATTAGTTCTTTGAATGTTTGGTAAAACTCCCCTGTGAAGCCATCTGGTCCAGGACTTTGGTTTGCTGGCAGTTTGTTTGTTTTTGTTTGTTTGTTTGTTTGTTTGTTTTTGTTTTTTGGAGTGGAGGTTGTTTTTTGTTTGTTTTATTTCTTGTTTTCATCACTACCTGGATTTCATTAGTTGCTTTTGGTTCTGCATCTTCCTGATTTCAGTTTTGTAAGATTGTATGTTTCTAGGACTTTGTTCCTTTCACCTCGGTTGTCCAATTTGTCAGCATATAGTTGTTCATAATATTTTCTTAAAATCCTTTGTATTTCTGTGATGTGATTGTAATAGCACCTCTTTCATTTCTGATTTTATTTATGTGGGTCCTCTATCTTTCATTCTTGATTGATCTAGTTAAAGGTTCATCAGTGTTTCTTTTCAGAGAACCAGCTCTTGGTTTTGTTGATATTTTTATTTTAATCTCTGTGTCATTTATTTCTGCTCAGATTTTGATTATTTCCTTCCCACTACTTACAGTGGGCATTTTCCTTCTGTTCCTTTTATAATTCTTTTATTTGTAGGATTAGATTTTGTACTTGAAGTCTTTCTTCCTTCTCAAGTTAGGCCTGTAATGCTTTGACCTTTACTCTTAAGACTTCTTTCCCTGCATCCCTTAGATTTTTGGAATGTGTGTTAATTTCCATTTGTTTCTGGGTAATTGTTTTTCTTTCTTAATCTCATTGGTAACTTATTCATTGTTTAATAACATGCTATTTAGCCTCAGTGTATTTTAATTTTTTTTGAGGTGTTTTTATGTGTGTGGCTAATTTCTAGTTTCATGCTGTTGCAGTCGGAGAACATACTGGATGTGATTTAGATGTTCTTTTGTGTCCCAACCTATAGTCTGTCTTTGAGAATGTCCCATGTGCACTTGAGAAGAATGTATATTCTGCTGCTTTGTCCTGTAATTAAATATTCTATAAATATCAATTAAATCCATTTTATCTAATGTGTTATTTAAGATTGCTGTTTCCTGGTTAATATTATTTTATGAAAGATCTATCCATAGAAGATAGTGGCATGTTAAAGTCTCCTACTATGACTCTATTGCTGTCCATCTGTCCCTTTACGTCCACCAAGAGCTTTTTTATTTACATGTTCCTATTTTGGATACATATAGGTTTATCAGGATAATATCCTCTTGTTGGATCCATCCTTTTTTTTAATTAAAACTTTATTATTCAGATTATTACATTTGTTTCTCTTTTTTCCCCTCCATAGCACCCCACCACCCAGCTCCCACCCTTCCCTCGGCCCTTACCTCCCACCCATTGATCTCATCCATAGGTGTATGATTTTTGTCCAGTCTCTCCCTGTACACCCCTCATCTCTTTCCCCGTGAGAATTATCAGTCCTCTCCCTTTCTGTGCTCCTGATTCTATTATATTCACCAGTTTATTCTGTTGATCAAATTTTTAATTCACTTAATTTTTAGATTCACTTGTGGATAGGTATGTATTTGTTGTTCATAATTTTTTGGCTTTTACCTTTCTCTTCTTCCTCTTCTAAAAGAGTACCTCTCAGCTTTTCATATAATACTGGTTTGGAGTTGATGAACTCCTTTAGCTTTTTCTTATCTGTGAAGCTCTTTATCTGCCCTTCAATTCTGAATGATAGCTTTGCTGGATAGATTATTGTTGGTTGTAGGTTCTCGCTATTCCTCACGTTGAATATTTCTTGCCACTCCCTTCTGGCCTGCATCGTTTCTGTTGAGAAATCAGCCGACAGTCATATGGGTGCTCCCTTGTAGGTAATGAACTGTTTTTCTCTTGCTGCTTTTAATATTCTCTCTTTGTCTTTTGCTCTTGGTATTTTAATTATGATGTGTCTTGGTGTGGTCCTCTTTGGATTCCTTTTATTTGGGGTTCTGTGTGCTTCCTGGACTTGGAAGTCTATTTCTTTTACCAGATGTGGGAAGTTTTCAGTCATTATTTCTTTAAATAGGTTTTCAGTATCTTGCTCTCTCTCTTCTTCTGGCACCCCCACAATTCTGATGTTGGTACGCTTGAAGCTGTCCCAGAGACTCCTTACATTATCTTCACATTTTTGGATTCTTTTCTCTTCTTGCTTTTCCAGTTGAGTGTTTTCTGCTTCTTTATATTTCAAATATATGATAAAGTGTAAATATCCAAAACATATAAGGAACTCATTCAACTTAACAAAAGGAAGAAAAACAATCTGGTTTAAAAATTGGCAGAGAACCTAAATTGACATTTACATTTAATGTTATTGGTAGGTACTGATTGCCATTTTTCTCTTTATGCTTATGTTCCTCTTTTTCTTCTTCTTCAAGCGATCCCTTTAACATTTCTAGTAATGCTGGTTTGGTGGTACTAAACTTCTTTAGCTTTTATTTTTCTGGTCTGGAAAGCTGTTTTATTTAACATTCAATTTTAAATAATAGTCTTGCTCAATAAGGTAGTTTTGGTTTCAGATCCTTGATTTTCATTATTTTGAATACTTAACGCCATTCCCTCTAACCTTTGGTGTCTCTATTCAGAAATCAGCATACAGCCTTATGGGAACTCTCTTATAGATAATTCACTGTCTCTCTCTTGCTCACTTTAAGATTCTATCTTTGACCCAGCTGGCATGGTTCTGTCGTTGAAAATCGATCAATGAACCAGGAGGTTATAGCTCATTTCCCCGTCAAGGCACAAGCCTGGATGGCAGGCTCTATCCCTAGTGTGGGGCATGCAAGAGACAGCTGATCAATGATTCTCTCTCATCATTTATGTTTCTATCTTTCCCTCTTCCTCGCTGTAATCAATTAAGATATATATTTTTAAAAGATTCTCTCTTTCTCTTTAACCTTGACCATTTTGATTATGATATGTCTTGGTATGAGCTTCTTTGGGTTTTTCCTGATTGTGACTCTCTGTGTTTCTTTAACTTGTATGACTTTTTCCTTCTCCAGTTTAGGGGATTTTTCTGTCATTATTTCTTCAAATAGGTTCTCTATTCCTTTCTTGCTATCTACTTCTCTTTGTAGCCCTATGATGCAGATGTTGTTGTTTCATGTTGTTCCAAAGTTCTCTTAAACTGTTCTCGTTCTTTTTAATTATTTTTTAATGCTCTGATTGGGTGATTTTTTTTTTTTTTGGTATTTTGTCTTCAAAATTGTTATTCAGTCCTCTCTTTATGGAGCCTACTGTTTTGTTTATTCCTTCCAACGTGTTCTTCATATCACCGATGGTATTCTTCATTTCCATTTGATTATTTTTCATGGTATTTATGTCCTTTTTTTTTTCTTCTGTTGAGCATCTTTATTACCATTCCTTTGAATGCTGTTTTTGATAAATTGCTTGCCTCCAACTCATTTAGCTCTTTTTCTGAAGATTACTCCTATTCTTTCATTTGGGTCCTGTTTCTTTGTTTTCCCATTTTGGCTGTCTCCTTATATTTGTTTATTTATATTAGATAGAACTACTATGACTCCCAGTCTTGACAGGGTGACCACTGGTAGAGGGACTTGCCTCAATGTTAATGGCTGCTGACTGCTCAGGGTTGGTTATTGCTGAAGGTTGGAGTGGCTCTGGCAATTTCTTAAAATAAGATAATGAAGTGTGTCTCATCAATTGACTCTTTCACAAACCACTTCTCTATGGCATGTGATGCTGTTTGATTGCATTTTATCCACAGATCTTCTTTGAAATCGGAGTCAGTCCTCTCAAACCCTGCTGCTGCTTTATGAACTAAGTTTATAAAATATTTTAAATCCTTTGTCATCACTTCAAGAATCTTCACAGCATCTTCACCAGCTGTAGATTCTATCTGAAGAAACCACTTTCTGTGCTTATCCATAAGAAGTAACACTCCACCCATTACAGGTTTATTTGAGATTGCAGAAATTCAGTCACATCTTCAGAGTCCACTTCTAATTCTAGTTCTCTTACTATTTCCACCACATATGCAGACTTCTTCCACTGAAGTCTTAACCCTCTCAAAGTTTTCCATGAGGTTTGGAATTAGCTTCTTCCAACCTCCTGGTAATGTTGATATTTTGACCTCTTTCCATGAATCATTAATGTTTTTAATGGCATCTAGAATAGTAAATGTTGGATATTAAACCTTATTGGAGATAACATTGGCAAATATGTTCTTCCATACAGTGGGCTTTCTTGTCTTGTTGATGGTTTCTTTTGCTGTGCAGAAGCTTTTTATTTTGATGTAGCCCCATTTGTTTATTATCTCCTTAGTTTCCATTGCCCTATTGGTAAATATATTGCTACAGCTGATGTCTGGTATTTTGCTGCCTATGGCTTCTTCTAAGATTTTTATAGTTTCTCATCTTAAGTTTAAGTCCTTTATCCATTTTGAGTTTATTTTTATGTATGGTGTAAGATGGTGGTCTAGTTTCATTTGTTTGCAAGTATCTGCCCAGTTTTCCCAACACCATTTATTGTAGGCACTATCTTGTCTCCATTGTATGCTCTTGCCTCCTTTGTCAAATATTAATTGAGCATATTGGCTTGTGTCTATTTCTGGGTTCTCTGTTCTGTTCCATTGGTCTGTATGTCTGTTCTTGTGCCAGCACCAGGCAGTTTTGAGAACAGTGGATTGTAGTGTAGCTTGATATCTGGTATTGTGATCCCTCCAACATTGTTCTTTCTCAAGATTGCTGCAGCTCTCCTAGTTGGTTTGGCTCAGGGGATAGAGTGTTGGCCTGTAGACTGCAGGGTTCCAGGTTCGATTCCAGTCAATGGTACATGCTGGACTGTGAGCTCAATCTCCAGTAGGGGGCGTGGAGGAGGCAGCCAATCAATGATTCTCTCTCATCACTGATGTTTCTATCTCTCTCTCCCTCTCCCTTTCTGCAATCAACAAAAATATATTAAAAAAAAAAAAAGATTGCTGCAGCTAATCGGAGTCTTTTTTTTTACAGAAGAATTTCTGGAGAATTTGTTCTAAGTCTTTGAAGTGTGCTGTTGGTATTTTAATGGGGATTGCATTGAATTTATAGATTATTTTGGGTAGTATGGACATTTTAATTATGTTAATTCTACCAGTCCATGAACATAGAGTATTCTTCCATTTGTACATGTCTTCCTCAATCTCTTTTTTTACGTATCCTGAAATTTTTTGAGTCCTTTGTCTGCTTGGTTAAGTTTATTACTAGGTATCTTAATTTTTGGGGGATTGCTTTTTATATTTCTCTTTCTGTGAGTTCATTATTGGTGTATAGAAAAGCCATATACTTCTGGGTGTTGATTTTGTATCTTACTACATTGCTGAATTAATTTATTAACTTTACTAGTTTTTCTTGGTTTGTCATGTACGGAATCATGACATCTGCGAATAAGGACAGGTTTACTTCTTCTTTTCCAATTCGAATGCCTTTTATTTCTTCTTCTTCTCTGATCGCAATGGCTAGTACTTCCAGTACTGTGTCAAAGAGGAATCGTGAGAGTGGGCATTCCTGTATTGTTCCTGTTCTGAGGGGAAATGGATTTAGTTTTTGTCCATTAAGTATGATGTTAGCTGTGGGTTTGTCATATTTGGCTTTTATTATGTTGAGGTATAGTCTTTCTATTCCCATCTTGTTGAGAGATTTTATTAAGAAAGGTTGTTGGATTTTATCAAATGCTTTTTCTGCATCAAAGGATATGATTATATAGTTTTTATCTCTCAGTTTATGTGGTGTATCACATTTATTGATTTTTTGATATTGTGCCATCCTTGCATCCCCATAATAAATCCCACTTGGTCCCCTTGTATGATCTTTCTAATGTAATGCTGGATTTGATTTGCTATAATTTTTTTTATTTTTTTAACTTTAATAAATTTTATTGTTCAGATTGTTACAATTGTTCCTCTTCCCCCCCATATGTCCCCTCCACCTGATTCCCATCCCATCCTCTCCCCTTACCTCCCCGTCATTGTCCTCATCCATAGGTGTATGATTTTTGTGCATTCTCTCCCTGCACCCTCACTCACCTCTTTCCCCTTGAGAATTATCAGTCCACTCCCTTTCTATACCCCTAATTCTATCATATTCACCTGTTTATTCTGTTCATCAGCTTTTCAATTCACTTGAATTTTAGATTTACTTGTTGATAGATATGTATTTGTTGTTCATAATTTTTACCTTTACCGTTTTCTTCTTCTTCTTCTTCTTAAAGAATACCTTTCAGAATTTCATATAATATTGGTTTGGTGTTGATGAACTCCTTTAGTTTTTTCTTATCTGTGAAGCTCTTTATCTGCCCATCAATTCTGAATGATAGCTTTGCCGGGTAGAGTAATCTTGGTTGTAGGTTCTTCCTATTCATCACTTTGAATATTTCTTGCCACTCCCATCTGGCCTGCATAGTTTCTGTTGAGAAATTAGCTGACAGCTGAATGGGTGCTTCCCTGTAGGTAATTAACTGTTTTTCTCTTGCTGCTTTGAATATTCTCTCTTTGTGTTTTTCTCTTGGTATTTTAATTATGATGTGTCTTGGTGTGGTCCTCTTTGGATTCCTTTTCTTTGGGGTTCTGTGCGCTTCCTGGACTTGTAAGTCTATTTCTCTCACCTGGTGGGGGAAGTTTTCAGTGATTATTTTTTCAAATAGGTTTTCAGTATCTTGCTCTCTTTTTTTGGCACCCCCAGAATTCTGATATTGGTAGGCTTGAACTTTTCCCAAGGCTTCTTATACTATCTTCACATTTTTTTATTCTTTTTGCTTTTCCAACTGGGTGTTTTTGCTTCTTTGTATTTGAAATATTTGACTTGATACTTGCGATCCTCTAGTCTGTCATTAGGTTTCTGTATAATATTTTTTTATTTCAGTCAGTGTTTGTTTAATTTCTAGTTGGTCCTTTTTCATCTCCTATTGGGTCTTGCTAAATTTATCCATCTTTTCTAGGCAATTCTTGAAAAACCTTATAACTGTGGTTTTGAACTCTATATCCAGTCATTTGTTTCCCTCTATTTCTTTTGTTTGTAATCTGTTCTTTAGTCTCCGCATATTTTGCTGCTTTCCTGAGTTGATAGAGTAGCTTTGTGTGCCAGCTGTCCTATGTGGCCCAGTAGCTCTGCCTCCCCAGTTACCTGAGGTGGACACTCTTCGTGCACCCTTTTGTGAACTGTGTACTGTCTTGTTGTAGTTAATTCTTGATTGTTGTGGTATCACTGTGGGGGGGAGGGATTGACCTCCTAGCCAATTGGTTGTGAGGATCAGCTGTGTCTGCACATGCAGGATTGCCTCTAAACCTGTGCCTTTTGCGTGCAAGCTTCTGGAACTCTGCTTTTCGGTTCCCCTGAGTTTCCATGTGCTCTAGGGACCTGTATGAGTCTGGTTCCCCAGGGTCTCACCCAGTACCGGGATTCAGTGTCATTGGATTTCAGTGCTGTTGTGAGGTTCTGTTTTTCTCCCACTAGGGGAAGCCAGGCATAATCAGCAGTCAGCGCTCTGTGTGTCCACTTTCACACGCATTTCACATGCACTTTCGCCAGCCCCCAGACTTCTGTCTTTCACAGCTCCTCTAAGTTTCCGTGCACTCCTTCCTTTTCATAATAGTTCAGACTCCCTCTATGAGTACCACCTGGAGCTGGGGTTTAGTGAAGTTAGGATTTTCCATCTCCCTCCCACTAGAGCAGTGGTTCTCAACCTTCCTAAGGCCGAGACTCTTGCATATAGTTCCTCATGTGGTGGTGACCCCCAACCATGAAATTTTGCTACTGTTATGCATCATGATGTAAATATCTGCATTTTCCGATGGTCTTAGGCGACCCCTGTGAAAGGGTCATTCGACCCCCAAAGGGGTCGCGACCCACAGGTTGAGAACCACTGCACTAGAGGAAGCCAGCCAGACCCTCCTCCGCCCATCCTCTCCACGAACATATCTCCTCAACGCTCAGCTTTTTACAGCTCCTGTGAGTCTTCATGAGTCCCTCTCTTTACTTCTAGTTGTAGAATTTTCACTCATCCAGCTTTTCTGTGGTTCTGGATGGTGTCTGTTCTGTCTTTTAGTTGTAGTTTTGAAATTGTTGTGTGAGGCAGCAGCTTAGGTGTTCACCTATGCCGCCATCTTGGTTTCTCCCTGATTTGCTATAATTTTGGCATTGATGGTCATGAGAGATATTGGCCTGTAATTCTCTTTTTTTGTATTGTCTTTATAGGTTTTGGGATTAGGGTAATGCTGGCTTTGTAGAAATAGCTTGGAAGTGCTCCTTCCTCTTGAATTTTTTAGAATTGTCTGGGGAAAATATGTTTTATTTTTTCTTTGACTGTTTGATAAAACTCCCCTGTAAAACCATTTGGTCCAGGGCTTTTGTTTGTTGGAAGTTTTTATTATTCTTATATTCTTCTTCTTATTATTATTATTATTATTGTTATTATTATTTAATTTCTTCCATAGTTATCAGCCTATTCAGATTTTTTTATTCCTCCTGGTTGAGTTTTGGAAGGTGTATTTTTTTAGGAATATGTCCATTTCTTCTAGATTGACCAGTTTCTTTGAGTAAAGTTGCTCATAATATTTTTTTATGATTCTTCATATTACTGTGGGGTCTGTTGTTATTTCACCTCTTTCATTTCTGATTTTGTTTACTCTGGTCTTCTCTCTTTGCTTCTTGAGGAGCCTGGCTAGACGTTCAACAATCTTGTTTATCCTTTCAATAAACCAGCTCTTGGTTTTATTGAACTTTTGTATTATTTTTTTTAGTATCTATGTCATTTATTTCCATTCTGGTCTTTATTATTGCCTTCCTTCTGCTCACCCTGGGCTTCTCTTGTTGCTCTTTTTCTAATCTTCAAGTTGCAGAGTTATATGGTTTATGACCATTTTTTTCTTGTGTTTTTGAGTTAGGCCTTTAATCATATGAACTCTTCCCTCTCAGGATTGCTTTTACTGTGTCCCAAATATTTTAGATTGTTTTATTTTCATTGTTGTTTGTTTCCAGGATGCTTTTTTTTTATTTCTTCTTTGATCTCTTTGGTAAACCACTCTATGTTTAATAGTATGCTATTCAGCCTCCAGGTGTTTGAATTTTCGTGATATTTTTTACTGTAATTAATTTCTAACTTTATGCCCTTAGGATCTGAGAAGATGTTTGATATAATTTCAATCCTCTTTAATTTGAGGAGATTTGCCTATGTCCCAATATATGGTCTATCTTTGAAAATGTCCCATGTGAGCTTAAGAAGAATGTATATTCTGTGTTTTGGGATGGATGTTCTAAAAATGTCAAATAAGTCCATCTGATCTCGTGAGTCTTTTAGGATTGATGTTTCTTTGCTAATTTTTTGTCTAGAAGATTTATCCAGTAATGTTAATTGGCTATTAAAGTCTTCTACTATGATTGTGTTGCTGTCAGTTTCTCTCTCATGATATTTTCCAGAAGTTTGTTTGTTTGTTTTTTATGTAGTTGGGTGCTCCTTCATTGGGTTCATAAATGTTTACTAGCGTTATATCCTCCTGTTTTACCTGATTCCTTTAGAATTATGAAGCGGCCTTTCTTGTCTCTTGTTATGGTCTTCACTTTGAGGTCTATTTTGTCAGATATAAGTATTGCTACCCCAGCTTTATTTTCATATCCATTTGCTTTATAGTTATTTTTCCATCCATTCACTTTCAGTCCTTGTGAGTCCCTCGTTCTGAGCTGGGTTTCATGTGGACAGCATAAATATGCATCATATTTTCTTATCCATTCAGTCACTTGATTTCTTTTGATTGGAGCATTTAATTCATTTACATTTAATGTTATTATTGATAGGTGATTGTTTGTAGTCATTTCCATACTTTATGTTTGTGTTCCTTCCTCCCTTTCCATTTCTTCTTTTTACAGCATTTCCTTTAGCATTTCTTACATTGCTGGTTTGGTAGTAATAAACTCCATTAGCCTTTTTTTGTCTGTGAAGCGCCTAATTTCCCCTTCAATTTTGATTGATAGTTTTGCTGGATAGAGTATTCTTGGATTCAGCCTTTTGCTTTGTATCACTTTGTATACCTCCTTCCGTTCCCTCCTAGCTTGATGTGTTTCTGTTGAGAAGTCATTTGATAATCTGATGGGGGAGTCCTTTGTAGATAACTCATTGTCTCTCTCTTGCAGCCTTTAATATTCTCTCTGTTGTTAACATTTTCCATTGTAATTATGACATACCTTAGTGTATGTCTTTTGGGATTCATCTTGCTTGGAACTCTCTGTACTTGGATGACTCTTTCCCCCATATCAGGGAAGTTTTCTGTAATTATTTCTTCAAATATATTTTCTAATCCTTGCTGCTTTTCTTGTCCTTCTGGCATCCCTATTATACGTATGGTTACTTTGTTTTGTGTTGTCCCAAAGGTCCCATAGGCTCTCGTCCTGCTTTTTAATTTTTTTCTCCAGTTGCTGTTCAGTTTGGGCTTGTTTCTCTACTTTATTTTCTAACTTACTAATTCAGTCCTCTGTATCTTCTTGTCTACAGCTGAAACCTTCCATGGTGTTTTTTCTTGTAGATATATCACTTTTGATTTCTTCCTGATTTTTGCATAGATTGTTTATTTTCTCCTCCATCTGGCGTATGACCTGTAAGACCATTACTCTGATTTCTTTTTCTGTTATACTGCATGCCTTCCTTTCACTAATTTCCTTTCTTGGCGATTCCTCTTTTTTCTTCTGGGGATTGTGTCTTTGTCTCCCTATTCTAACTATAACCATAAGGTTCAAACAACAGTTGCCAGGGTCTGGGCCTTGTGCAATGGGAGCTTCGTGCCACCTGAGTGTCACTGAAGAACTCTGACACCAAGATGAATGGCTGCTGTGGGTTGGTGTGAGTCACCCTTGCCCAGGATCAGAGACACCAGCACTTAGTGCAGTCGCATGTATGCACCTAGTATCAGGGACCTTGTACCGCACTGAAAGAGAGACCCCAATAGTGTGTGCCGAAAATCAGAGTCCCCTAGTGTTTGCCAGGATCCCGAGTCCCCCTATACCCATGCTGAGAATCGAGTATCAGAGTCTGTGTTGCTTGGAGCAGCCTCATACTGAAAATAAGGGTCCCTGTGTGCACATGCAGTGACAATTGGAGTCACTGGCTCTTAGTGTGCGTGCACTGGGAATCAAGGATCCCAGGCATGCACGATGAGAAACAGAGTCAAGTCACTGGTGCTCAGTGCTGCTTCTCGCATGGAGAATCATGATCCCCGGTCTGCTTGGGGGACCAGGTTGGACAGTCGCCCTGTGTTGGCAGGAGGTCCACTTGTGCACTGGGGAAAACAGACTTCCATGTGCGCTTTTCCAGAGTCTAAAATCAGGTGGCTCTGCCGCCCTGTGTGGGTGTGGGTTTGGGTTGTGGTGATGCGTGCTGAGGTAAACAGCCTATCAGTCTCCAGTAAGTCCCTTTTTTTTTTCGTTAAAATATTGGGGTAACATTATTTAATATAATTATATAGATTTCAAATATACAATGTTATGATACATAATCTGTATATTGCATTGTGTTTACCACCCAAAACTGCTTTTGTTTTAAAATTCTTAAATGCCAAGGACCCAATAGTAAATAACTAAGTTTAAATAAGAGGTACCTAGTATTTACCCTTAATTTTGAAGAGTGCTACAAAAATAATAGCTTTATGACAAAAATTCCTTGAGAATACTGGCTAAATGGTACCTTTTATTGTTAAGAGATAAATTGTTTTATGTCTTCAGGTTTCAGGTATTGAATTTGTTTTTGGCTTTTTCAGTTCTCTAATAGTGAAATTTTTCTGAGATTACTGTTTCTGGGGTAGTAATATAAAGTACATATAAAGTAACATGGAGCCCTACACAGTTTGACTCAGTGAGTAGAGCGTCGACCCGTGGACTCAAGGGTCCTGGGTTCGATTCTGATCAAGGGCACATGCTTGGTTTGCAGGCTCGGTCCCCAAAAGTGGAGGTGTGCAGGAGGCAGCCTATCAATGATTCCCTCTCATCATTGATGTCTGTGTGTCTCTCTTCCTCTCTGAAATCAATAAAAATATGTTTAAATACAAAGAATAAAATAACATGTAATAAGCATATTTCTGGTTTGAGGAAAGTTTTTATTTCCCCTCTTCATTGTTTCACTTGCCACAAAGTTAGAATCAAAAACTACATTTATGTTACAAGGAATGTAATTTGCCAAAGGATGTCATGTATAAACTTAAACTCTTATAACTGAGCAGGTAAATGTAGGTGTTATTTGATGGTTATATTCTATGCAAATACTAGAAACATAAAATATGTCTTTATGTTATGCTTCCTTAGACTAATTTTTTTTTTCAACAGGAGGAGAAAAGCAAAGAGTAGCAATTGCAAGAGCCATTTTGAAGGACCCTCAAGTTATTCTCTATGATGAAGCCACTTCATCATTAGATTCAATTACTGAAGAGGTAAATGATGGTGACAATATAAAACTCTTCAGTTATCAATGCTTTAACATGTCCTTGGAAATTTTAATAAAATAGCTATATTCTTTAGTATGTTGAATGAACTTCAATGGGAGGTGCTATAGTGCAAAACACTTAGCCATTTTTCCCCAGATAGTAATTGTTGATAGAAGAATGCCAGACTGCATTGAAAGATCACATTGTTCAGTACATTTGCAAGAATGCCTGCTTTTGGAACTGCATTACACCTTATGCTCTTGTTACATTGCCCTTGCATTTTACAAAGCTATAGAAATTCTCTAGTCCACTGGCAAAAGAAGATTTTAGTTTTTCTGCTATTACCACTTAACAATCATTAAAACAAGTCATGTAAATGATTGTGATATAGTATATACCAGAAAGCCTTTTACTTGTCATGGAACAACTCACTGAGGTGCAAACTGGCACACACAGCCTGTGGTGTTGGTATCAATTTATATGTATTTCACAACAACTATTACGAAATTGATTTCATAGTACTATTACCCATCAACTACATTAGACTTCATAACAACATCTTTGTATTAAATACAAAAGTCTTAACAACAATAATAATTTCATGAATAAATCTACATTGAAGATAGCTAGATGTTGTCATTTTCTTCTTTTCACCCATATTTATTTGAATATATAGTTAAAACCTAGTGTTGAAGAATAGTCCTAATTTCAATTTTACAGTGTGTATGACATACTTTTTTCATATGGGAGTTAAGTTCAGAACACATGATTTGATTTGTCATGTGCTTAAAAGAGTTTAATTTCTAAGTAAATTGTTTAGCATAAGGATTTTGTTATATTTGAAGGGAACCTTAAACAAGACAGACCCCATTCATAGGCAGAGTAGGAATCTATATATATAAAAGCCTAAGCTACTGGACAACCAGATGACTGGCTATGATGTACACTGACCACCAGGGGCCAGATGCTCAATGCAGGATATGCCCCCTGGTGGTCAGTGCACTCTCACAGCGAGAGCGCCTCTCAGCTGACAGATGGGCACTAGACACCAGGCTCATGGTTGGCGAGCACAGCTGTGGCAGCATGAGCCTCTTTGGCAGACACTCTCCCTGCGTACCTGGGCAGCAGCAGCGGCAGGCATAGTGAGCCAGGATGAGCAGGAGTGGCGTGGCGCCCAGTTCGGGCTTGGGCTCCTCCCTGGCTTCCTGCCATTTCCTGCACTATTTTGTGCTATGAAGGATCAACGCGGATAGAAGGTTGGAGCCCTGGCAGGTAAGGCCAGGCTGTGGCAGCACAGAGGTCCACTGATCCCCACAGACTGGGCAAAGGGACCCCACCAGCACAAGTCTGTTTATAAAAAATTTATACCTAAAAATATTTCCTTTAAGTTTACAACAAATTAAGTCTCAACAATCATTATTTGAGCGATGTAGCTTTATCATGTCATGGAGCATCACTCATTAAGAGGTAGCAGAGACACCTCCCGAAGGGAATGAGTTACCAACATATTTGATAAATTTTAATGGTCCTTTTTAATAGGTCCATGGAGCACATCAGAGTTTAATTTCTTGAGGATTAGGAAATGGAGTCCCTATAGAATCACAATTTTTCTTAGAATTGGTCCTGCACTTTCTTTTCAGTCTGCAGTAGTAAAATTAAAGGTCTTTTCCTGGGTAACCATGTACTCTTGATAATTTTATTTCTTTAATAAAAACAACGTTTAGAAATATCTATAGGAAGACATTTGCATATCCCCATCTCCCACATGCCTGTTTCCATTTAGCTAGCTGTATTTAGACCCAGGTTTCCAATATAGCTGTGTGTATGTCTTTGTGTGCAAAGTGTGTGTATGTAACACACACACATACAGTTTGCACACAAAGACACACATACTTTACAGGCAGTAAACAAAAATGTGTTTTCTAGAATGCATTAAGAAGTCAGAATTGTTTTAAAAATAAGTTTACTCAAGTTATACACACATGGCTTTCTATATCCTTTTTGTCCTCTAAGTTTGAAGGAAAAGCAAATGCATGCCCATTGAGTCTCATATTTTTTCTTGATTTTTTTTTAATTTCTTTGCATCTTACCATTTGAGTCCCTCCTTATTTCATTTTTGCTCTCATTGACCAAATAAACAACATAACTGTCTATGCTCCTAATGTCACTGTATTTATCATTACGGTTTGTTTGTTTTTAAGTATAGAAAATATCCACCTTCTCCCAGATTAAAATTTACAGAAATGTTGCTTATCTTAAAGCTAACTATTTCCAGGATAATGTCATATTTACCTTCCCTTTTTCATTGATTTTCTCCTGAGTTATTAGACTAGAGGCCCAGCTCATGAAATCATGCAGGTAGGGTCCCTAGGGCCTAGCCTCCTGCGGTCAGGGCCATCTTCTATCTGTTTGCAGTCTTCAGGCCTGTGGGAAAGCGGGTGCCAGCAACTTTACCTCCATGCGTATGCCCCGGGCCAGCCATTGATGGAACACACTGCCTGCTCGGGACTACTCATGCAGACACCGCTGCTGCTGCTGCTGCTGGGGTTTGAGGTACTGACGGAAGCTGCGGGGTGTGCCTGACATGCTCCATGGACCTGAGCAGGCAGTGCATTCCATCAGTGGTCAGCCCGCACACATGCATGGAAGTGAAGTCTTCGGTGCCTGCTTTCCCACAGGCCTAAGCCCCCAAGCAGCTGGGGATAAGCTGGTGATCCCAACCACCCAACAGCCAGCCCAGTCCCCCTGCCACCCACCCCAATTCTCCCGCTCACCATTGCTGATCCATCGGAGCCTACAAGCCTGGGACAGAGACCAAGAGATCAGCCGTTCAGCCCACTCGCCATTCACCAGTCCCCAGTCCTGCCCCGCCCTGCTCTCGGGCTGAGGTGGAATGACCAAGAGGGGCTCAATGCACCTCATGATCACTGGTCGTTTGGTCACCATGGTTGTCAAGGCCACTGGCTTTATAGATAGATGGATGATGATAGATAGATAGATAGATAGATAGATAGATAGATAGGGTCAAATATTTGGTAGTGGTATAACGTTTATATAATATAAAATTAATTGACATTTTATGTGTTCCTTTAGGGAATATATGGTTATTTTAATTTACATTTACATAATAGGTATATCTTTTTTTCCCTCTTACTCTTGTTGCCAATCTTACAGACAATTCTTGGTGCCATGAGGGATGCAGTCAAACACAGAACTTCGATTTTCATTGCACACAGACTGTCAACAGTAGTTGATGCAGATGAAATCATAGTGTTGGACAAGGTAAGAGATTTCACATTAAAGTTTATTTGAAGAACGTTTTGAATTTTAATAAACATACGTAAATGAAATAGTTTCTCTAATAATTTTTCTCATGGGGAAAATAATAAAATGGAGAGCCCACTGTTTCTCTTCTGTGGGAATTAATATAAAAGTGTACTGTCTAAATGTCATAAACAAATCAAAGTACTGCTATTGTGATTGGTGGATTTTAAAATTGTAATAGTTTCTCTTTTCTACTTTCTATAAGGACTTCTCCCCACCCCTGGTACATTATCTAACACTAGAGGCCCAGTGCACAAAATTCGTGCATAGGGGGGCAGTTGTATGTCCATTAGCCCAGCCTACACCCACTCCAATCTGGGACCTCTCAAGGGATATCCAACTGCCCGTTTAGGTACGATTGGGCCTAAACAGGCAGTTGGACATCCCTCTCACAATCTAGGACTGCTGGCTCTCAACTTCTCGCCTGCCTGCCTTCCTGATTGCCCCTAACCACTTCTGCCTGCCAACCTAATCAACCCCTAACCACTCCCCTGCCAGCCTGATTGATGCCTAACTGCTTCCCTGCCAGGCTGTTTGTCCCTAACTGCCCTCCCGTGCAGGCCTGGTCATCCCTATCTGCTATCCCCGCAGGCCTGGTCTCCCCCAACTGCTTTCCCTTGCAGGCCGGGTACCCCCCCCCCAACTGCTCTTCCCTGCTGGCCTGATTGCCCACAAGTGCCCTCCCCTGCTAACCATCTTGTGGCACCATCTTGTATCCACATAGGGGCAGCCATCTTTGAATACGTGGGGGCAGCCATCTTGTGTTTGAGTGATGGTCAGTTTGCATATTGTTCTTTTATTAGATCAGATAGAAGCCTGGTGCATGGATGGGGGCCAACTGTTTTGTCCTGAAGGTATCCCAGATCAGGGTGGGGGTTCCCTTGGGGTGTGGGGCAGCCTGGGTGAGGGACTTGTGGTGGTTTGCAGGCTGGCCATGCCCCCTGGAAATCCAAGTGGAGATCCTGATATCTGGGATTTATTTACCTTCTATAATTGAAACTTTGTAGCCCTGAGCGGAGTCAAGTCTCCTGCTTTCTCTGTGGCTCGCAGCCATTTTTGTTGGGATTTATTTATCTACTATAACTGAAACTTTGTAGCCTTGGGCCAAGGAAGCTTGACTTTCTCCATCAACAGGGGATACTCAAGCCTCCTACTCTCTCCAGCTCCATGGCTGCTGCCATCTTTGTAGGGAATTATTTATCTTCTATAATTGAAACTTTGTAGCCTTGAGTAGAGACCTAGGCTGGCCAGGGTGTGCTGAAAGCTTGGCTTCCTCTATTACCAGGGAAACCCAAGCCTCCTGCTCACTCTGCAGGCACATCCATCTTGATTGGGTGAATTTGCATACTTGCTCCTGATTGGCTGGTAGGTGTGGCTTGTGGGTGGGGCAAAGTGGTGGTTAATTTGCATATTACTCTTTTATTAGGTAGGATTATTTAGTTTTTCAATTTTCTTTCAGCATTTTCTTTGATTATCTTTCTCTCCTAATAAATGAACCTTCAATTCTTTATCATTTTTAAAACCATGAGGACTGGGAGTTAAGGGAGAAGAAACATTCTCATATACTTTCTATATTAAGTTACTGAGATAGAATTCTTCTTTCTTTTTTTTTAATTAAATCTTTATTGTTCAGATTATTACATTTGTTTCTCTTTTTTTCCCTCCATATCTCCTCTTCACCTGGCTCCCACCCCTCCATTTACCCTTACCTCCCCCGGCATTGACCTCATCCATAAGTGCATGATTTTTGTCCAGTCTCTCCCTGTACCCGCCTTACCTCTTTCCCCCTGAGAATTATCAGTCCACTCCCTTTCTGTGCTCCTGATTCTATTATATTCACCAGTTTATTCTGTTGATCAAATTTTTAATTCACTTAATTTTTAGATTCACTTGTTGATAGATATGTATTTGTTGTTCATAATTTTTTGTCTTTTACCTTTTTCTTCTTCCTCTTCTAAAAGAGTACCTTTCAGCATTTCATATAATACTGGCTTGGAGTTGATGAACTCCTTTAGCTTTTTCCTATCTGTGCAGCTCTTTATCTGCCCTTCAATTCTAAATGATAGCTTAGCTGGGTAGAGTATTGTTGGTTGTAGGTTCTTGCTATCTATCACTTTGAATATTTCTTGCCACTCCCATCTGGCCTGCATAGTTTTTGTTGAGAAATCAGCTGATAATCATATGGGTGCTCCCTTGTAGGTAATTAATTCTTTTTCTCTTGCTGCTTTCAATATTGTCTCTTTCTCTTTTGCTCTTGGTATTTTAATTATGATGTATCTTGGTGTGGTCCTCTTTGGATTCCTTTTGTTTTGGGTTCTGTGCACTTCCTGGTCTTTTAAGTCTATTTCTTTCATCAGATGTGGGAAGTTTTCAGTCATTATTTCTTCAAATAGGTTTTCAGTATCCTGCTCTCTCTCTTCTTCTGGCACCCCCACAATTCTGTTGTTGGTATGCTTGAAGCTGTCCCAGAGGCTCCTTATATTATCTTCACATTTTTGGATTCTTTTTTCTTCTTGCTTTTCCAGTTGAGTGTTTTCTGATTCTTTATATTTCAAATTTTTGACTTCATTCTTGCCTTCCTCTAGTCTGCTGTTAGTTCTCTGTATAATATTTTTTATTTCAATCAGTGTAGTTGGTCCTTTTTCATCTCTAGTTGGTTCTTTTTCCTCTCCTCTTGGGTTTCGCTAAATTTATCCATCTTTTCTAGGAAATTCTTGAAAAACGTTATAACTGTGATTTTGAACTCTATATCCAGTCGTTTGTTTTCTTCCATTTCTTTTGTGTGTGATCTGTTCCTTTGTCTCCGCATTTTCACTATGCCGGGAGAACTTCTGTGTTGGATTCAGCTTTATGATACAAGACTTGCAAAACTGCAAAAGCCTTTCTGTTGAGCTTGGGAGAGGTGGAATCTCCGGGCTTAACGGACTGCCCTGCCTTCCAGTCAGCCCTGCCCTCCACAGCCCTTGGGTCTCACGTGTCTCTCAGTAATCGCTGGATCCTCCCCTGTGCGTATGCGCGTGTGCTTCTAGACCACTGCCTTTCTGGCTCCCCTGCACTCCGGGATAGTATGAGTCTGGGTCCCCAGGGTCTCGCCTGAAACGCGGGTTTAGTGAAGTTAGAAGCCAACCAATGGAAGTGTCTCTCTCACATCAATGTTTCTTTCTATCCTCCTCCCTCCCTCCCCCTCTCTCTAAGAAATCAATGGAAAACATGCCTCGTATGAGGGTTAACAAAACAAAACAAAAAAGAGTAATATTCCTGTGACCTTTCCTCACCCTGTATAGCCTAGTGTTTACCCCTTCCCAGCCTTGGAAAGAGGCTAGATTTTTGCTTGTCAGGAAATTTAGTCAGGCTCTAGACACATTAAAGTTACCAAACAAATTAACAATGATTAAGTGGGAATCAAAACATACCAAAAAAAAACAAAACAAGACCACACAGACTGTCTTGTGCCACTGGCTCCAAGAACTTTGCCAACCAGTTGTTTATTTCTGCTATCATCACTCCTTCCCTCATCATCAGATAATTGGAAGATTCTTCTCTGGAGAAAAAGGGTAGCCTCAGAAAAAAGAGATATTTGAATTTGAGGGCCTCAACAAAAAGGCCAGCTACCCATGTGATCATCCTTCAGTGAAACCCAACAGTTGAAAAGAGCACTCCCAAGTCAGCTTTTTAATGCACAACTTTTAATTATCAATGGATAATAAACGACAAGAAAATCAAAAAAAAAAAAAGAGGGTTGATTAAATAGCTTCTGTACAACAAATGTGAGATTTCATGGAGAAGGCTGAGAAACTGTGAGACCTTTATGGGATCTGAGGGCTCTCCATGATAAGAGGAATCTGTGAGTGCTGTTGTTTTCATCTCCCTCCACTTGTATAATGCAGGAACTCTATCCATGTGCTCCAACTGACTCCTTAGTGCATTCCTAGTTCCCCCCAGCTAGAGCTTGATTCAGTGTGTCCAACAGGTTACAGTGCTGCACACATTAGGCTACTGCTGTGTGTTCCCACAGGGCTGCCCTGCTATGACTGTTCCATAGGCAAAGAGCTGGAACAACAAGAAGCTACCATAGATGTGTGCATAACAGGCTGTTCTTCCCCTAACCTACTCTTTCTGGCCAGGCTACAACCAAGGTGCCACATACTCCAGTTCTGATTTGAACAGCTTACCTAAACCAATTGGCACCCAGTCTACATAAAGGTAAATTTTTCAAGATTAGGAGAGATACCTATCACATCTGTATTATAGGAACAAATAGAGAAAGTCAATATAAGATAGTAATATGTTCCAAATAAAGGAACAAGAGCAAAATCCAGAAAAATTTCCTAATGAAATGGAGATAACTAATTCCCATTATAAAGAATTCAAAGAAATGACTATAAAGATGCTCAACAAACTTGAGAGTACAATAGAAAAACTCAGAAAGAAAGGAGTTAGAAAATATAATAAAAAGCCAATGATAAAGAATACAATAACTGAAATAGAAAACCAATTAGACAGAATCAACAGCAGTTTAATACAGATGAACAGAGTAGTGATCTGGAGACAGAATAGTAAAAATTGGCCAGTCAGGATAGTAAAAAGAAAAAAAGGATTTTCAAAAACAAGGATATTATAAGGGGCCTTTGGGACATCAAGCACTCTAGGGATACACACATAGGGATACCAGAAGGACAAGAGAGAAAGGGACAGAAAGTATATTTGAAGAAATAATGGCTGAGAACATTTCTAATCTGCCAAAGGAAACAAAACACTCAGGTCCTAGAAGCACAGAGTTTTAAACAAGATGAACCCAAAGAGGTTCACACCAAGACATATTGTAATTAATGTGGCAGAAGGTAAGGATAAAGAGAGTCTTGTAAGCAGCAAGAGGAAAATAATTCACATACAAGGGAAACCCTGTAAGTTTATATCAGCTGATTTCTCAGCAGTAACTTTACAAGCCAGAAGGGAATATTAGGGAATGGTTAAATTGCTGAAAGAAGGGAACTTACAACCCAGGAATACTGAACCCAGCAAAGTTATTGTTCATAATTGGAGGAGAGATTTTTCCAGACAAGCTAAAGTAAAGCAGTTTATCACCTAAACATGTCTTGCAAGTTATCTTAAGGGGTCTTTATGCACGAAAGACTATAACCAGAAATAAGAAACTTTAGGAAAAAAAAAACATATATAAAAACAAATAGAGAATTAACAGTGAATCATCCACTTAAAACACTAATATGAAAGTTAAAAGACAAAGATAGCATGATTAGAGAACTGGGGGTGGTGGGGGCGCTAGGCCTAGCCTGCAGCTGAGAGAAGGGGCCCTGGCACATTGATGGACTTTTGTTGTACATCTTCGATCCTTTTACAGTTTTTACTTACTGATTTGAGGGAAAGAAAGTGAAACATTGATTTGTTATTCCACTTGTTTATGTATTCATTGTGTGGACAAAAGGGGCCACATGCTGACCAGACAAGCTCAGGGGAGGCCTGCATGGCAGTCTTGCAAGCTCAGAGACCTAAAGTAACCACAAAGGATGGTCTGAAATTAAGCTTCAACTGAAAGCAGTTATGGTGAGCAGTTACGGCCTAGGTCGGTATCTTCATTTACAAAGTCAACTTTTACTTTCACTGAGCCTATGTCTTTTTGCATCTATGATAACATACCCTTTGAAATATCTGGGTAACTTGTAACTTCCCTTTGAAGCAGGAATTTTTGAAGGAATATAGGCAGGTTTAGGGATATTTTAGAACTGGGGGTCCGTGGGAGAAGGTACATTTCCATAACACAAGGAAGCCATTACAGTTACATTTTCCTAAGACAAGGAGGCAGCAACAGGTATATTTCCATAAGACAATTAAACTAGAAGTAGCCAAGAAAGGTCTATATTTACAAAATAAAGAGAAGGAAGCCCTTCATTCAGAAGGAAGAGAAGAAAGCCCAGAGAGGAGGAGGGGGGAGAACCTCATGTGTGCATTGGGAGGTTCAACCTTTGAGTCAAGGAGTAACTATAGTAACCAGCCTAAGGAAATAGTGACCAATTGAAGGGAATATCAAAGGGTCTGTAGCCTTTTATAAGCAATTGGGAAGAGGAACCTAGTGGGACCCTTTCCCCCTCACTACTTGGTAGTCCATTCTATGGGACTCTCCCCCCTCCCTGTATGGGAGTCTGTACCTGTTCTTCCATAAATCTCCATCTTTGCGATACCACTTTTTGTCTGTGGATGAATTCTTCAATTCCAGTGGACAAAGAATCCGGGTTCCAGTCCAAAAATATCACCTTTTTCTGGGGCACAACCAAATATGGTGGGCACCAGGACAGATACAACAAATTCCTTTATTATCATCATGTTAATTGTTCCTGCATCAACCTAAGTATGTGTCCATCATTTTACTTTTTTATCCAATCCCAGGGGTCCCCCCCACCAGCCCCTGCCTTGTTCTATCCCACCTCCTTAATCTATCACCAATATATTTCATGTAACCCTCCTTCGATTGCAATGTATAAATACAAATGTAACCCGCCATTCTCTGGAGCATTATCTCAATTTGTTGAGGTTCTGCTTCCTGGCATATGTCGACAATTTGGCTCAAATAAACTCACAAATACTCCTTTTTTTAAAAAAAAAATAACATGATTAACTACAATAAATAAATGATACAGAAAATAAATATATATGCAGTATGACATCAAAAACATAAATGGTGGAGTAATGAGTAAGATGCTGGTGTTTTTTGGATGTGTTTGAACTTAAAAGCCTATCAGCTTATAGTAGTGTTCTGTAGATAAAGATGTATATGTATGCATCTCATGGTAACCTCAGACCAAAAACCTAGAAAAAAATACACACACACAAAAAAAGAAAGGAATAAATCCCTCTCCTTCCCACAAAGAAAACACTAAAGAAAACTAGTAAATTTAATGGAAAGAGACCATGAGAATAAAGAAACAGAAGAATTACAAAACAACCAAAAAACAACAAATGGCAATAAGCACATACCTATTAATTATTTTAAATGTAAAAAGTCTAAATGCTCCAATCAAAGACATAGGGTAGCTGAATGGATTAAAAAACAAGACCCATTTATGTATTGCCTACAAGAAACTCATTTCATTTAGAAATACACATAGACTAAAAGTAAAAAGATAGAGAAAGCTATTCTGTACACATAGAAATGAAAAGAAAGCAAGGATAGCAATACTCACTTCAGACTAAAAAGTCTTGAAAACAAAGTTTGTAAAAGTTTAAAAAGCTGTTATATAATTATAAAGGGGTCCATCCAGGAACATATAACAATCAATATTGATGCATCCAACATAGGAGTACCTAAATATGTAAAGCAAGTAATAACAGACATAGAGAAATCGACAGCAATACAATAATAGTAGGGGACTTTAATACCCCATTATCAACAATAGATTTATCAGATAGAAAATCAATATAGAATTTGTGTTAAATGTCACATTAGGTCATATCAACTTAATAGATATTTAAAGAACACTTCATTAAACTAGAATACACATTCTTCTCAAGTACACATGGAACATTCTCCACGGTTGAATAATGAAATCATATCAACTATCTTTTCCATCAACAGTTTGAAACTAGAAATCAACTATAAGATGAAAACTAGAAAGAATACAGTCACATGGAGACTAAACCACATGCTACTAAACAACCAGTGAATCAAAATGGAAATCAAAAACTACCTTGAAGCAAATTAAAGAGAAAAATACTGCTCTGAAATTTTTTTATAATACAGCAAAAGCAGTACTAACAAGTTTATAGCTATATCTGCCTACCTCAGGAAACAAAAGATTCCAAATAAACAACTTACCATTAGGCTTAAATGAACTAGAAAAAGAAGGATAATCAAAACCCTATGTAGAAGGAAGTAAATAATGTAGATTAGAGCAAAAATAAATGAATTAGGTACTAATAAATAATAGAAATGATCTATGAAACTAGGAGATGGTTCTTTAAAGGATGAACAAAAATGATAAAGCTTTAACCATCTTCATCAAGAAACAGCCCAAGAAAATAAAATCAGAAATGAAAGAGGCCAGGTTACAACCAACACCACAGAAATCCTTTGTAACAAACCTTTACAAAGGATTGTTTAAAAAATACTATAAATATGATAAGTAATATGCCAGCAAATTGCACAAGCTAGAAGAAATAAATTTCCAGAAACATACAACCTTTTAAGAAAGAACCAGGAATAATCAAAATCTGAACAGACCGATAACTAGCAAGGAAATTGATATAATAATGGAAAAACTTTCATCAAACAAAAGTCCAGGATCAACATAGTATTGGAAAACTAGCAAGGAAATTGATGTAATAATGGAAAAACTTTCATCAAACGAAAGTCCAGGATCAACATAGTATTGGAAATCTTATCCACAACAGTTAACACAAGAAAAATAAACAAAAGGCATCAAAATTGGCAAATAAGAAGTAAAACTGTCACATGTGTTTTAAGATTGAATTATTAAAACATATATGACAGTTTTCTTTTTTAGAGTCCATGATGCTATATTAAGAGAACCCTAAAGACTCCATAAAATACTAATGGAATTAATAAGTGAATTCAGTTAAGTATCAGGATACAAAATTAATAATACAGGAATCTTTCATAATTTTATACACTAATAAAATGATCAGAAGGAGAAATTAGGAAACCAATTACACTTACAATTGCAGCAAAAATAAAATAAATTTAAACAAGGTGAAAGATCTATACTCTGAAAACTGTAAGACACTGAAGTTAAAGAGGACACAAATAAATGGAAGGTTATAACATGCATATCATTAAAATGTATTTACTACCCAAAGAAATCTACTAATTCATCACTGTCCTTATTAAAATACTAATGGCATTCTTTTCAGAACCAGAACAATTAAATGGAACTACAAACTACCCCAGTCAATGCAATCTTGAGAAAGAAGAACAAAGTTGGGGATATCATGCTCCCTAGTTTTGAACTATATTATAAAACCATATTAATTAAAACAGTATGGCACTGGCACAAAAGCAGGCACATTAATGGGACAGAATGGAGAATCCAAAAATAAGTCCTCAGTTATACAGTCAATCTTTGACAAATGGACATGAATATACAATGGAGAATGGAGAGTCTTTTTAATAAGTAGTGTTGGGAAAACTAGATACATGCAAAACAAATGAAACTGTATCTCCCTTTCTTACACCACATACAAAAATAAAATCAGAATGGACTAAAGACTTATGTAAGACCTGAAACCATAGAACTTAAGGAATAAAACATAAGTAATAAACTATTTGACACCATTCATAGTCATATCTTTTTAGATAAACCCCCTTGAGCAAGAGAAACAAAAGCAAAAATGAACAAATAGGATTTCATCAAACTAATAAAAAAGCCTCTGCACAGTGAAAGAAACCATCAAGACAAAAAGGCAAGCTGGTAAATGGGAAAAGATATTTGCAAATGACATATCCCATTAGCAGTTGATATTCAAAATATATAAGGAGCATATATAACCCCATAACAAAAATAATCCAATAAAAAATGGTTAGAGGGCATGTGGTAGTTCTCCAGTGAAGATATACAATTGGTCAACAGACATCAAAACATGTTCAATATCACTAATGATTAGGAAGATGCTAATAAAAACCACAATGAGATATCACCTCACACCTGTCAAAATGGGTATTAATCAAAAAGTCAATTAGCAAGTGTCGGCAAGGATTTGGGGAAAAAGGTAACCTTTATACACTGTTGGTGTGATTATAAATTGTTGCAGCCATTAATAGAAAGCAGTATTGAGATTTCTCAAAAAAGCTTAAAAATAGAACCATAATACAAATCAGCAATTTCACTTCTACATTTTTATCCAAGGAAAACAAATACTAATTTGAAAAGATATATGCATCCCTGAGTTTATTTAGCATTATTTACAATAGCTAAAATATAGAAACAACCAAGGTGTCCATCAATAGCTGAATAGATAAAGATGTGATCTTTAGTTAGAAAATACTATGAATTTTCAGTTATTTTGCTAGTTGTATGACCTTTACGTTTCATTTGTTTTTTGCTTTTTTTAGGGTAAAGTAGCTGAACGTGGTACCCATCATGGTTTGCTTGCTAATCCTGGCAGTATCTATTCAGAAATGTGGCATACACAGAGCAGTCATGTGCAGAACCTTGATAACTCCAAATGGCATGCAAAGACAGATAATGTATCCAAAGAGGAGGAAAGGAAGAAACTACAAGAAGAAATTGTGAACAGTATGAAAGGCTGTGGAAACTGCTCCTGCTAAGTCACATGAGATATTTCCCTTTTTTTTTTTGACTATACATTTGCACTGAAGCAAAATTGTTTCATTAAAAATTATATATTCCCATTATCCATATTCCTTCTTTAGATAAGATTTATTTGAAAGTGGATTTGAGTTTTATATCTTTTACAATCTTTTAACTATATTTAGCCCCAAATTATTTTCTTGTTATTGCCTTCATTTTGTTCAAATCATTATTTTTGTTACTATTTGACTTTATCCCATTTCCATTTTTGAGGCCTGATAGCCATTTGATGATATTCACAACCAGATTAATCAGATTGTTTTCCAAATTTTTACAGTTTTTAAAACCTTCTTTATGCTGGCAATTTAGGTGGAAAATGTCTGTGTTTTTTTTTTTAATTGAAAAAAGAGGACAGGAAGGTTCATTGTTTTTCTTTTCTTCAACTTCCATTGAAATATTTCTATGATAGATATCTCTACTTATGTTTTTAAAGTGTTTTCTACTATAACCGTTGTGAGGAAAAACTCAATTCTCATGTTGTTAATATAGAATTATCATTAACCAGCATTATAACTATCATCTAATGGTGAGAATTTTATTTTTTTCCACCAAAATAAGATTTTGTTTTGGACAAAAATTTAGATATTTCTCCTTAAAAACTAAAAAAACCCTGATGTAATTTGGTATTTGCCATACTGGCAGTAATAGCCTCAGAAGTTAATAGCTTTTTCTGTTTCCACCTTAAATATACTGCTTTTGTTATCCGAAGTTACACAAAGAAACAAATAAATTAGATGTCTGGATGCATGTGTATGTGCACACGCTCACATGTGAATATAGCAACATTCACTTAAACCATTTTTAGAGGCCTTTAGATAAATAGGAGAGGGTTAGATGAACATGACTATAATCTGTATTGATACTTCAGAGTTACTTTATTTCAACATCTTCTCTTTTTCAGTAATTTCATGAGTCCCTTTAAGCTTCATTTAACAGGAGGAGCCCAAATGAAATATTCAAGTTTTATCTGCTGAAAAAATTAATAAAATGTTGATATATGTTCACTGAGAAATCTCTCCTCTCTTATCATTTGAATTTTCTTTCATTTGTTTGGTAATAATCATTCAGTTTGAGAAAGTGTATTTCATGACCAACCACATGACTATATTAAGAGCCTTTATTTAACAGAAAAGGTTTTAAAGTAGTTATTTTATTGGTTTATGGGTTAGTGTGTTTTAAATGATAATTTGGTGTGGGTGAGACTAATGTTTTCTTATTTTATATATTCATTTGTGGGTAGATACTTATCTAACTTGAGCATCCAGTTTTGTTATATAAAGGCAATTTGATAAGTAGCTTGCAACCAGTATTTCACCATTAGTCTTTGACACTAAACTAAGTGATGCAGGATCTTGCTTTTGAAGTTGTAGTTAATACTGTCAACTGAAAATTGGGGTAGGAATGAACATTTCTTTTTTTTTAAATATATTTTATTGATTTTTTACAGAGAGGAAAAGAGAGGGATAGAGAGAGAGACATCGATCAGCCCCCTCCTGCACGCCCCTACTGAGGATGTGCCCGAAACCAAGATACATGCCCTTGACCAGAATCGAACGACCACGCTCTATCCACTGAGCCAAACCGGTTTTGGCAGGAATGAACATTTCTTAATCTGAAGCAATAGACATTATTACTGTTCTGAAGGAAAAAAAAAAAAAGCAATTTCTTTGAACAAATCTAGAAATTTGCTTAATCTAGATAGAAATTTTGTTTCTGTTAATTCCTTCCATACATTTACAATGATGCTGATGGAAAAGATTTAGCTTAGCTGTATAATCAAGCAGGTAAGATTGAAGTAGCCATTAGAAATACTTATTTTGAGTGTGAATAGTGAGATTCAAAGTAAGTGATTCTGCAATTTGTGAAACATTTAGTCAAAGAAAAATAGGAATGTTTTTAGGTTGGGGGAAATTTCCCCAGTAAAGGTTTTGAAGCACTATTTTTACATACGATTGGAAGTGGTTTCTAGACCATTGGGTCATTATGGTCATTAACCAATATTTTCAGCTAATAAAAAGTTACCCAAAACGCACATATATTGTAGGGGACATAACTAAGTCTTAAATATTTTTCTCTTCATCATATTAAGGTGATTTCCTTACAGTGAAATAATAGACTAATTAAACTGAAAGGAAAGCTTTTTAGACTTTTACTATAATTACATTACAATATTACATAAGTGTATAAATTTTACAAATCAGTACTACAACATAGTTTTTTTAAATATATTTTATTGATTTCAGAGAGGAAGGAAGGAGAGAGAGAGAGAAACATCAATGATGAGAGCAAATCATTTATTAGCTGCTTCCTCGTGGGGATTGATTGAGCCTAGTACCTGGGCATGTACTAGGTACATGGAATCTAACCGTGACCTCCTGATTCATATTTTTTTAAATATATTTTATTGATTTTTTTTACAGAGAGGAAGGGAGAGAGATAGTCAGAAACATCGATTAGAGAGAGACATCGATCAGCCGTCTCCTGCACGCCCCCCATTGGGGATGCGCCCACAACCAAGGCACATGCCCCTGACCAGAATCGAACCCGGGACCTTTCAGTCCACAGACCGACACTATCCACTGAGCCAAACCGGCTTCAGCCTGCTTCATATTTTGATCCTCAACCACTGAGCCACACTGGCTGGGCTGCAACATAGTTTTTTATGTATTGGAATAAGTTGGAGTTTTGAAAAAGAGGCTCTTAAAATGGAGCATGATGATAGGGTTTATCTCATCCCATTATTTTATACATTTACTTTCTTCATAATGTATTCCAATTTACAAAAATTAAATTGAAACTGAGGTAATTTGGGATCATAAAAAATGGGCCAGATGTCTTCTTGAAGGTTTTTAACATAGAAATAACTTGGTGAGCAGATGAGCTTATTTGGAAATTGAGGGTCATTTCTTAGAATCAGAAAGAAATCTTAGCATTTGGACAAGCTCACAGTATTTACTTCAGGGATTTGTACCTTTTATATATCCTAAGATAAATATTTTGCCTTTCTCTTTATATACTGACAGAGCTCAGTTTGTAAAGATGTGTAGTTCAAAAATATATTTTATTTTAAAGACAAGATATTTTAAGATTATGTGATTCCTTGTCTTGGATCACTTTGCCCACACTGCCATATTTTCTAATTGCTGGCTGTGTCAGTGAGTAGTAATTTTTCCTACTGTATATTCATAATTCTCCAACCTTGTAGCTTTATCATATGACTTTTGTTGTGGATTGCAAGCATTTGAATGTTTGTAATGGCAGCTTTCTTATAGATTAAGATCCCATTTCTCTCTGCTTTAAACATGTATATTTTGAATGTAAATGGTACAATATTAAGTCAAAAAAGCTGGTTGAAACTGATTAGTTAAGACCAAATTAGTTTAAGAGTAGCGAGAGAGACCCTTAATGACAGTTTGCTCTTACAGCAATGGGTGTCAGAGTAAGTGGATGCTATAGGGACATGTTTCCAGGAACAAATTAGTATTACAACTAAAATACGGAAAAACTTTTGGAATAATCAAAGGAAAACTCACATGACAGAACCCTGAAACCTGAGGACTGAAAGTGAAGACTGCATAGAGACTGGTAGGAGAGACTGAGGTGCAAAAGGGTTAGATGGACAACCACAGACAGCAACTGAAATCCCAGAGACATATCTCAGATGTGGGAGGTTGCCACTGAAAACTCTGGGAACTAAACCACAAGCTGGGTCCCCAGCAGAGAGCACCAAAACTGAGGAGGGTACCCACATAACATCTGGTTGTGAACAGTAGCAGGGTGCTGTCTGCTAGAGAGGAACAGGTGAAAATTCGGACACCCTCTTAAAGGGCCAATGCACAAAATTTCCTCTTGAGCCACCTACCTTGTGCTCAGGCAGAGGTAGCATGAAGTGGACTGGAATTGTGACAACAGAAGCCAGAACTGGGGACTTACAGGATAGAGCTCTGGGAGCAGACATCCCAAGTCTCCTGGGCTAAGTCATTCACTCTATAGAGGACATCCTTCCTACATACACATTTGCCTTGCCTGGGGGTAAGACAATTGACATATCCTATTGGGGAAAACCTTGCCCTGAGGCCACTTAAGAGATTAAAAGTAACAATTATCCTCCAGGCAGAAGCTACTGCCTCATCCTGTTGGAAAAAAAAAATATTGCCTTTCCTCAAGACAATTGCCTGGGGTGGGTAGGCAATTCAAGTCAAAATCCATCAGTCTGTAGGTAGAGGCAGTCTCTGGAGGCTTTGAGTCTATGCCTGATATAATTAGTTAGAAACAGCTTTTAACACTGTCCTGCATTAGAGATTGAGAGGTGGTAGAAGATCTACCTAATACATACTCACAAACCCAAACAGAAGGCCAAAATAAGGAGACAAACAACCTCCAAATGAAAGAACTAGAGAATTCTCCAGAAAAAGAGATAAATGAAGCAGAGATACAAAACAGAGTTTCAGTCCTAACCGGTTTGGCTCAGTGGATAGAGCATGTCCCTGTGGACTCAAGGGTCTCAGGTTTGATTCTGTTCAAGGGCATGTACCTTGGTTGCAGGCACATCCCCAGTAGGGGGTGTGCAGGAGGCAGCTGATTGGTGTATCACATCAATGTTTCTAACTCTCTCCCTCTCCTTTCCTCTCTTTAAAAAATCAATAAAATTTATTTTAAAAAAAGAAACAGTTTCAGAGTAATGGTAAATAAACTCAACAGCATGAAAAAAAGACATAGTAACTGAAAACAAAAGTCTGAATAAAAAATGACATAACAAATGAAGAACACATTAGAAGGCATACATAGCAGATTAGGGAAAGCTGAGGATCAAGTCAGTGTATTACAAGACAGAGTTCAAAATATCATTCAATCTGAGAAAAAATAAAAAAAGAGGAAAGCTTAAGGGAGCTGTGGGACAATGTGAAATGTAACAATATTAAAATAGGTGTACCAGAAGAGGCTGAAAGGGAGAAAGGCATAGAGGTGTTTGAAGAAATAATAACAGGAAGTTTCCCTAACCTGGTAAAGGAAAAAGTCACACAAGTTAAGGAGGCACAGAGGATGCCAAGCACAAAGAACTCAAATAGGCCAGGCCCAGACACATCATAATTAAAATGACAAAAATTAAAGACAAAGAGAATCTTGAAGGCAGCAAGAGAAAGGAAAACTGTTACCTACAAAGGAGTTCCCATAAGGCTGACAACTGATTTCTCAACAGAAACTACAGGACAGGAAGGAATTGCGTGAAGTACTCAAGGCAATGGAAAGCAAGGATCTGAGACCAAGATTACTATATCCATCAAGGCTATCATTCAAATTGGATGATCAAAGATAGAGTTTCACACACACACACACAAGGCTAAAGGACTACATTACCACCAAGCCAGCATTACATGAAATGCTAAGGGGATTGCTGTAATGAGAAGAATAAACAGAAACCTAGCCATACAGAATTAATGTGGCAATAAATAACCTATCAATATTAACCCTAAATGTAAATGGATTAAATGCTCCAATCAAAAGGTGTAGGGTAGCTGAATGGATACAAAAACATGACCCAACTATGTGCTGTGTACAAGAAACCCACCTTAAAAGGCACACACAGGATGAAAGTTAAGGGATAGAAAAAAATTTTCCATACAAATGGAAAAGAAAAAAATCTGGAGTAGCAATACTAATATCCAACAAAAGAGAGATAACAATTCAACAATATGTGTGAGAACCAAGAGGAAATGAAAGGAAAAGAAATGAAAAATGACATCGCTGCAATAAAGAACTCAATAGAAAGTATCAACAGATTAGAAGAAACAGTGCACTACATCAGTAAGCTAGAAGACAAGGGAGGAAATATACCCAAGCAGGTCTCTGGACACCACATTCACTCGTTTCCAGTGCACAGACTTCCAGGGCACACCATTCCATAGTCAGCTTTTGGGAGCTACTGTGAGCCCATACTGGATGTGATTTTGTACAGACAAGGGTACACTACCCCACAGTAGAAATTCTGAAATCTCTCTTCCTGAATAACTGCACACAGAAAACCCAGCTGTGCAACTTCAGTGCCAGGGCCCTTCAGAGTGCATCAGAGCTCTGCGCTGGCAAAAGGCACTGCCACAGTCATGCATTTCCAAGGAGCAGACCCCCTGAGCCCATCTATCCACAGGGTGCTCTGGGGAGCCCTGTGAGCCAGGTTGGGTTCGACCTGGGACAAACAGGGAAGCACTTCTCCAGCAGTTGAAATTCTGAATTCACTTATCCTGGACAACTGCTCATAGATGCCTCGATTATGCAGCTTCAGTGCCAGGGCCCTTCAGAGTGCTTCAGTGCACTGCACTGGCAAATGCACCATGGGTGCCCCTGTGAGCTGCCACTGGGAGCACACACCTAGCCAACCACAGGTGCAGCAGCAAAAACTGAGTCTTCCCACCACACAGATGCAGAACTGTACACTACAGCCACACGCTTTTCCAGTGTGCAGGCCTCCCAAACCCATCCCTCCACAGGCAGCCTTTGGGCACTGCTCTGAGCCCCTTTGGGCACACACTTATACAAACAGGAGCACTCTGCTGGGCTGTTGAAATCCTGAATTCCCTCTTCTGGGATGCCTGCCCAGAGATACTGCCATCCTGTGTCTTCAGCTAGAAGGCCCTTCCGAGTGTGTAAATACAATATGCTAGCAAACACAACATGGGTGTCCATTTGAGCTGCCATTGGGGATGCATGTATCCAACCACAGAAGCAGCAGTAAAGTCTGAGTCTGACTGCCCCAAAACTACAGAACTCTGGACACTACAGTCAGGTCTTTCCAGAACACAGACCCTCTGAGCCCCACCACCCCAAAAGACGATTCCTTGGTTTCACTGTGAATCCCATGGGCATGCATGATTTCAACCAAAGGCACAAAACAGCAGAAATTGGGACACCTCCCTGTGCAGCTGCTGACTTCTAGACACCACGGTTGTGCCTTTCCAGCTTGCAGGCATACATCAAGAGAAACTAAATAGCACATAGATTCCCAAACAAAATGAATCCCAAAAGGCCTCCACCAAGACACATCAATAATTAAATTGTCAAACACTAACAACAAAGTAAAAATCTTAAAGGCTGCCAGAGAGAGACAGAAAGTTACCTACAAGATATCTCCTATTAGAATATCAACTGATTTCTCAACAGAAACACACCAGACCAGAAGGGAATGGAATGAAATATATAAAATGATGCAAAACAAGGGTCTGAACCCAAGAATACTATACCCAGCAAAGCTATCATTCACACCTGAAGGTGGAATCAGGAGCTTGACAGACAAAAAAAAAAAAAAGGACTAAGAGAGTTCATTACCACCAAGCCAGCAATGCAAGAAATGCTAAAAGGACTACTGTAAAAAGAAGAAACACAAACATTAAGAATAAAAATGATTACAAACAAGTACTTATCAATACAGTGGTATCTCGAGATACGAGTTTAATTTGTTCTATAACCTTGAGGCATGGGAAACTATGAGACGCTCGAGTCGCGGTAAACTGGTGGGTCGTGTGTAGCCGGCTGATCCGCGTGATTACTCCTATCTCAAATGTAGCTCGTATTTCAAAGCAAAAATCGCTTGCTCGATGGCTCATATCTCAAAAATCTTGTATGTTAGGGCACTCATATCTCGAGGTACCACTGTAATATTAAATCTAAATGGATTAAATACTCTAATCAAAAGATATATTGTAGCTGAATGAATAAGAAAACATGAACCATATATTTGCTGTCTGCAAGATACCCACCTCAGAACAAAGGATTCACGCAGAGTGAGAGAGAAGGGATGGAAAAAAATTTTTAAGGCAAATGGAAATGAGAAAAAAGCTGGGGTTCCAATACTTATATCTGACAAAATAGACCTCAAAGTAAAGGCCATAACAAGAGATAGGAAAGGAGGACCTTAGTTCTCTTTCCCATCTTGCAAGATGGTGGGTGAAAAGAAAACCGAGAAGCCAGATACTAAGGAGAAGAAGCCTGATACTAAGGAGAAGAAGCCAGATACTAAGGAGAAGAAACCTGAAGCCAAGAAGAAGGCTGATGCCGGCGGCAAGGTTAAGGCGCCTAAGAAGGGGAAACCTCACTGCAGCCAAAACCCTGTCCTCGTCAGAGGAATTGGCAGATATTCCCGGTCGGCTATGTATTCGTGAAAGGCCATGTACAAGAGGAAGTATTCGGCCCCTAAATCCAGGATTGAAAAGAAAAAGGAGAAAGTTCTTGCTACTGTCACAAAACCAGTTGGTGGCGACAAGAATGGTGGTACCCGAGTGGTTGAACTCTGCAAAATGCCTAGATATTATCCTACTGAAGATGTGCCTCGAAAGCTGTTGAGCCATGGCAAGCATGTGAGGAGACTGCGGGCCAGCATCACTCCTGGGACCATTCTGATCATCCTCACTGGACGCCACAGAGGCAAGAGGGTGGTTTTCCTGAAGCAGCTGGGCAGTGGCTTGCTACTTGTGACTGGACCTCTGGCCCTCAATCGAGTTCCTCTTCGTAGAACACACCAGAAATTTGTCATCGCCACCTCCACCAAAATTGATATCAGTGGTGTGAAAATCCCCAAACATCTCACTGATGCTTACTTCAAGAAGAAGAAGCTGCACAAGCCCAGACACCAGGAGGGTGAGATTTTTGACACAGAAAAAGAGGAATACAAGATTACAGAACAGCGAAAGGTTGACCAGAAAGCTGTGGGCTCTCAAATTCTACCAAAAATCAAAGCTGTTCCTCAGCTCCAGGGCTACCTCCATTCTCTGTTTGCTCTCACCAATGGGCTTTATCCTCACAAACTGGTGTTCTAAATTTCTTATAAGAACCCAATTAAATAACTGATATGTTAAAAGAGAGAGAGAGAGAGAGAGAGAGAGAGAGAGAGAGAGAGAGAGAGGGAGAGATAGGAAAGGCCACTACATGATACCACAGGGAGCAATTCAACAAGAAGATATAACTTTAGTAAACATATTTACGCCCAATACAGTAGCAACCAAATCATAAAACTACTTCTGGAAGATATCAAGGGAGAGATTGATATCAATATAATCATAGTAGGGGATTTTAATCATAGTAGGGGATTTATCTACTGACACCAGTAGATAAATCCTCTAAACAAAAAATCAGCAAAAAAAAAAAATGTCAATCCTAAATGACTCACTTGATCAGATGGTCTTAATAGACATCTTCCAAATATTTCACCCCACAGCTACAGAACATACATTCTTCTCCAGTGCACATGGGACATTTTGAAAGATAGAGCACATATTAGGACACTGGCAAAGTCTCTTCAAATTCATGAGGGTAGAAATCATAACAAGCATCTTCTCAGATCACAATGGCATAAAACAAGAAATGAACTACAATGAAAAAATCAAACACTTGGAGGCTAAGTAGCATGCTATTACACAATTATAGGTTTACCAAAGAAATCAACGGAGAAATAAAAAACATCCTGGAAATAAACGACAATGGAAACCCAACAATCCAAAATCTATGGGACACAATGAAAGCAGTTTTGAGGGGGAAGTTCATAGCTCCACTGGCCTACCTAAAAAAAAAAGTAATAAATTATCTAAACTTGTGACTTAAAGAATTAGAAAAAGAACAACAAGAAAAGCCCATAGTATCCAGAAGGAAGGAAATAAAGATCACAGCAGAAATAAATGACATGGAAACAATAACAACAACAACAACAAAAATACCAAAGATAAACTAAACAAAGAGGTGGTTCTTTGAAGTGTAAACAAGATTGATGAACCTCTAGCCAGGCTCACCAAGAAGCAAAGAAAGCGGACCCAAATAAACAAAATCAGAAATGAAAGACGAGAAATAACAACAGACCCCACAAAAATACAAAAGATTGTTAAAAAATACTATGAACAACTCTGTTCCAAAAACTTGGAAATGGACTTATTCCTAGAAAAATATAACCTGCCGAAACCGGTTTGGCTCAGTGGATAGAGTGTTGGCCTCCAGAATGAAAGGTCCCAGGTTCGATTCCAGTCAAGGGTACCTTGGCTGTGGGCATATCCCCAGTAGGAGGCATGCAGAGCTGATTGATGTTTCTCTCTCATCGATGTTTCTAATGCTCTATCCCTCTCACTTCCTCTCTGTAAAAAATCAATAAAATATATATATTTTTAAAAGAAAAATATAACCTTCCAAAACTCAATCAGGAAGAATCTAAAAACTTGAATAGGCCTATAACTATGGAAAAAATTGAAGCAAGCTTCAAAAAGCTTCCAGCAAACAAAAGCCCAGGGCCAGATGGCTTCACAGAAGTATTACCAAACATTCAAGGAGGAACTAAAACCTATCCTGCTAAGACTTTTCATTTTATTTTGTTTTGTTTTGTTTTGGTCTCTTTGTCATTTATTTCTGTTCTGATTATTATTTCCTTCTTTCTGGATACTTTGAGCTTTTCTATTTGCTCTCTTTCTAATTCTTTAAGTTGCAAGGTTAGTTAATTTATTACCAGTTTTTCTTGTTTTCTGAGATAGGCCTCTAGACCTGTGAATTTCCCTCTCAGGATTGCTTTCAATGTATCCCAAAGATTTTAGATTGTTTTATTCTTATTGTTGTATGCTTTGTATTTCTTCTTTTATCTCTTTGGCAACCCAATCATTGTTTAATAGCATGCTATTTAGTCTTGAAGTGTTTCATTTTTTTCATTGTTTTGATTGTTGTTGATTTCTAGTTTTATGCCATTGTGATTGAGAAGCTGCTTGTTATGATTTCTATCCTCTTGAATTTGAAAAATCTTTGCCTATGTCCTAATATATGGTCTATCTTTGAAAATGTCCTGTGTGTACTGGAGAAGAATGTATATTCTGAAGCTTTGTGGTGAAATATTCTGAAGAGGTCGATTAAATCCATCTGATCTAGTGAGTCATTTAGGATGACATTGCTGTTTCTTTGCTGATTTTTTGTTTAAAGGATTTATCCGGAGGTGTCAGAGTGGTATTAAATTCCCTTACTCCAACTTTACTGCTATCGATCTCTCCCTTGATATCTTCCAGAAGTTGTTTTATGTATTTAGCTATTCCTTTATTGGGTGCATATATATTTAGCAGGGTTATATCTTCTTGTTGAATTGCTCCCTTCATTATTATGTTGTGGCCTTCCTTGACTCTTATTATGGCCTTATTTTGTTTATTTTGTCAGATATAAGTATCCCAACCCCAGATTTTATCACAGTTCCATGTGCCTGAAAAATGGTTTGCATTCATTCACTCTCAGTCTGTATATCCTTTTATTTGAGGTGGGTCTCTTGCAGATAGCAAATATATGGTTCATTTTTCTTATCAATTCAACTACCCTATGTCTATTTATTGGACTATTTAATCCATTTACATTTAATGTTATTGTTGACTAGAGGCTTGGTGCATGAAATTCATGCACTGGGTGGGCATGTCTCTCAACCCAGACTTCACCCTGGAGAGGACCCCTATGGGATCATGCCTACACAGACAGTCGGACTTTCCTCTCACAATCTGGGACTGGTGGCTTCCAACCACTAGCCTGCCTGACAGCCTGATCATCCTCTATTCACTCCCCTGACAGCCTTATCACTCCCTAATCACTCTCTTGCCAGACTGATCACACCCAATTGCCTTCCCAAGCAAGTCCAGTAATCCACAGCTGCTCTTCCCTGCTGGCCCTGTTGTTCCCAACTGCCCTCCCCTGCTGGCCCTGTCACCCCTAACTGCCCTCCCCTGCCAGCCTCATCGACCACAACTTCCCGCCCATGCTGGCCATTTTGTGGTGGCCATCGTTGACCACATATGGGTGGGAATGTGAAAGTCAATGTGCGAGTATGTGAAAGTCAATTTGCATATTTCCTCTTCATTATATAGGAGAAGTACTTATTTGTGTTCATTTTTTTCTTAATGTTTGTGTTCTTTCTGTTTCTTCACTTTACAATAGTCCCTTTAGCATTTTTTGCATTGCTGGTGTGGTGGTAAGAAACTTTCTTAGCCCCTTTTGGTCTGTGAAGCTCCTGATTCCACGTTCAATTTTGAATGATAGCCTTGCTGGGTATAGTATTCTTGGATTCAGTGCCTTGCTTTGCATAACTTTGTATATTTCATTCCATTCCCTTCTGGTCTGAGAATTCAGTTGATATTCTAATAGGAGATTCCTCATAGGTAACTTGCTGTCTCTGGCAGCCTTTAAGATTCTTACTTTGTTGTTAGTGTTTGCCAATTTAATTATGATGTGTGTTGGTGGAGGCCTTTTTGGATTCATTTTGTTTAGGAATCTATGTGCTTCTTGGACTTCATGTTTTTTTTCTTGCCAATCTCAGGGAGGTTTTTTGTTATTATTTCTCCAAACAGGTTTTCTATACCTTGTTTCAATTCCTTTCTTTCTGGTACTCCAATTATGTGAATGTCATTTTGTTTTGTGTTGTCCCAAAGGTCCCTTAAGCTCTCCTCTTGCTTTTTAAATTTTCTTTCCAGTTGCTGCTGTGTTTCTGATTTTTTTCCTACCTTGTCTTTTAATTCACTGATGCAGTCATCAGCCTCTTCTAGTCTACTATTTAAATCTTCCATTGTGTTCTTTATTGCAGCTACGTCGTTTTTCATTTCCTCTTTGTTCCTTTTGATGTTGGTGACATTCTCATTCAGCTCCTTATAATTCTCATTGAGTTGTGTGTATTTGTCATTGAGTAGTATTTATTAGTCATCCAGATGTTTCAGCATCCTTTTAACCATTACTCTGAATTTTGTCTCTGACAAATTACTTGCTTCAATTTCATTTAACTCCCTTTCTGGTGATTTCTCTTTTTCTTTCAATTGGGGATTGCATTTTATCTTCCCATGTTTTGCTGTAATGTTTTTCTTAATTAAATCTTTATTATTCAGATTATTACATTTGTTTCTCTTTTTTCCCCTCCATAGCACCCCTCCACCCAGCTCCCACCCCTCCCTCTGACCTTAGCTCCCTCCCATTGATCTCATCCATAGGTGTATGATTTTTCTCCAGTCTCTCCCTGTACACCCCTCACCCCTTGCCCCCTGAGAATTATCAGTCCACTCCCTTTCTGTGCTCCTGATTCTATTATAGTCACCAGTTTATTCTGTTGATCAAATTTTTAATTCACTTAATTTTTAGATTCACTTGTTGATAGATATGTATTTGTTGTTCATAATTTTTTGGCTTTTACCTTTTTCTTCTTCCTCTTCTAAAAGAGTACCTTTCAGCATTTCATATAATACTGGTTTGGAGTTGATGAACTCCTTTAGCTTTTTCTTATCTGTGAAGCTCTTTATCTGCCCTTCAATTCTGAATGTTAGCTTTGCTGGATAAATTATTCTTGGTTGTAGGTTCTTGCTATTCATCACGTTGAATATTTCTTGCCACTCCTGTCTGGCCTGCATCATTTCTGTTGAGAAATCAGCTGAGAGTCGTATGGGTGCTCCCTTGTAGGTAATAAACTGTTTTCCTCTTGCTGCTTTTAATATTCTCTCTTTCTCTTTTGCTCTTGGCATTTTAATTATGATGTGTCTTGGTGTAGTCCTCTTTGGATTCCTTTTCTTTGGGGTTCTGTGTGCTTCCTGGACTTGTAAGTCTATTTCTTTTACCAGATGTGGGAAGTTTTCAGTCATTATTTCTTTAAACAGGTTTTCAGTATCTTGCTCTCTCTCTTCTTCTGGCACCCCCACAATTCTGATGTTGGTACGCTGAAAGCTGTCCCAGAGTCTCCTTACATTATGTTCACATTTTTGGATTCTTTTCTCTTCTTGCTTTTCCAGTTGAATGTTGTCTGCTTCTTTATATTTCAAATTTTTGACTTGATTCTTGCCTGTCTCTAGTCTGCTGTTAGGACTCTGTATAATAGTTTTTATTTCAGTCAGTGTATGTTTAATTTCTATTTGGTCCTTTATCATCTTTAGTAGGACCTTTTCCATCTCTAGTTGGCTCTTTTGTATCGCTAGTTGGTCCTTTTTCATCTCCTCTTGGGTCTCACTAAATTTATTGAATTTTTCTAGCATATTCTTGAAAAACCTTACAAGCGTGGTTTTGAACTTTATATCCAGTCGTTTTTTTTTTTTTCTCCATTTCTTTTGTTTGTGATCCCTTCCCTTGTCTCGGCATTTTCCCTATGCTGGGGAAACTTCTGTGTTGGATTCAGCTTTATGATGCCAGAGGCAAAGCCGCAGAAGCCTCTGTTGAGCCTGGGAGGGGTGGAGTCTCAGGGCTTAAGGGACCGCCTTGCTTTCCAGTCGGCCCCACCCTCCATGGCCCCTGAGTCTCACGTGACTGGGTAATGGCTGGAGCGGTCCTTGTGCGCGCGCCCGCGGTGCCTCTAACCGCTGCCTTTTCAGTTCCCCTGGCCACCAGGACCACACGAGTCTAGGTCCCCAGGGTTTCGCCCGAAACAGGGGCTTAGTGGAGTCAGAAGTGGCACAGTTTGGAGGGTCTGTCTCCCGCCCACTCGCGAAAGCCAGCAGCACAATCAGCAGTCTGTCCTGCGCGCAGCACCGTCCGCATTCGAGACCAGACCTGATCTTCTGCGACTCCCCTAAATTTCCGTGCACCTCTCCCTTTTCACAGTCCAAACTCACCCCGTATGAGTTTCGCTGGATCTGGGGTTTAGTGTCGTAGGATAAGGGGTTCAATGCCGTTGGGAGTCTCCATTTCCCTCCCGCCAGAGAAAGCCAGCCAGGCACTCCGGCACCCACTCTCTCAGCGCGCGCGTCTCCGTACCTCAGCTTTTTGCAGCTCCTCTGAGTCTCTGTGAGCCCCTCTCTTTCCCTCTAGCTGTAGAACTTTCACTCAGCCAGCTTTCCTGTGGTTCTGGATGATGTCCGTTCTGTCTTTTAGTTGTAGTTTTGAAATTGTTGTGTGAGGCAGCATTGTAGGTGTTCACCTATGCCGCCATCTTGGATTCCTCCTGCTGTAATGTTTTAATTGTAGATATGATTCCTTTGCTACCCAGGTTCTTTTGGGTATGGTGCTACTGGTGTGATCTCTCAGGTCTCCTGGGGTTGGTAATTAGGCATAGCTCAGAGCTGAGTTATTTAGGTTCTCTTGATGTATGCCTGCAAGCTGGAAAGGTGCTACTGTAGTGTCTAGAAGTCAGCAGCTGTGGAGGCGGGGTGTCCCAATTTTTGCTGTCTTGCACCCTTGCATAAAATAGTACGCACTCAGTGGGGACTCGCAGTGGCACTCAGGAACTATCTTTGGGGTGGTAGGAATCAGTAGGCCTATGCTCTGGAAAGGCGTGACTGTGGTGTCCAGAGTTCTGTACTTGTGGGGTGGGCAGACTGAGGTTTCGCTTCTTTTTTTTTTTTCTTTTTTTTTTTAAGTTCCCAACCCTTTTACTCTTTATTTTTTATTTTTTTAAATTAATTTTTATTAATTTTTTATACATATCTCCCCATTGCCCCCCCCTCCCTCCCAGGCGTACCCCGACCCCCCAGTGTCTGTGATCATTGGTTATGTTTATAAGCATGCATACAAGTCCTTTGATTGATCACTTATTTACCTCACCTAACTTTAATCTTTCTGCTATAATTTCACAGTCTGTTTGATGCTTTATGATTTTTGTCCTCCTGAGAATTATCAGTCTACTCCCTTTCTGTGCTCCTGATTCTATTATATTCACCAGTTTATTCTGTTGATCAGATTTTTAATTCACTTAATTTTTAGATTCACTTGTTGACAGATGTGTATTTGTTGTTCATAATTTTTTGTCTTTTACCTTTTTCTTCTTCCTCTTCTAAAAGGGTACCTTTCAGCATTTCATATAATACTGGTTTGGAGTTGATGAACTCCTTTAGCTTTTTCTTATCTGTGAAGCTCTTTATCTGCCCTTCAATTCTGAATGATAGCTTTGCTGGATAGATTATTCTTGGTTGTAGGTTCTTGTTGTTCATCACGTTGAATATTTCTTGCCACTCCCGTCTGGCCTGCATCGTTTCTGTTGAGAAATCAGCTGACAGTCGTATGGGTGCTCCCTTGTAGGTAATAAACTGTTTTTCTCTTGCTGCTTTTAATATTCTCTCTTTGTCTTTTGCTCTTGGTATTTTAATTATGATGTGTCTTGGTGTAGTCCTCTTTGGGTTCCTTTTCTTTGGGGTTCTGTGTGCTTCCTCGACTTGTAAGTCTATTTCTTTTACCAGATGTGGGAAGTTTTCAGTCATTATTTCTTTAAACAGGTTTTCAGTATCTTGCTCTCTCTCTTCTTCTGGCACCCCCACAATTCTGATGTTGGTACGCTTGAAGCTGTCCCAGAGGCTCCTTACATTATCTTCACATTTTTGGATTCTTTTCTCTTCTTGCTTTTCCAGTTGAATGTTTTCTGCTTCTTTATATTTCAAATTTTTGACTTGATCCTTGCCTTTCTCTAGTCTGCTGTTAGTACTCTGCTTAATAGTTTTCATTTCAGTCAGTGTATTTATTATCTTCTCTTGGGTCTCACTAAATTTATCCATCTTTTCTAGCATATTCTTGCAAAACCTTATAAGCGTGGTTTTGAACTCTATATCCAGTCGTTTTTTTTCCTCCATTTCTTTTGCTTGTAATCCCTTCCCTTGTCTCGGCATTTTCACTGTGCCGGGGAAACTTCTGTGCGGATTCAGCCGCAGAAGCCTCTGCTGAGCTTGGGAGGGTGGAGTCTCAGGGCTGAAGGGACCGCCTTGCCTTCCAGTCGTCCCCGCCCTCCACGGCCCCCGAGTCTCACGCGACTGGGCAATGGCTGGAGCGGTCCTTGTGCGCGCGCACCCGCAGGGCCTCCAACCGCTGCCTTTCCGGCTCCCCTGCGCACCAGGACCACACGAGTCTAGGTCCCCAGGGTTTCGCCCAAAACAGGGGCTCAGTGGACTCAGAAGTGGCACAGCTGGGAGGGTCTGTCTCCCGCCCACTCGCGAAAGCCAGCGGCACAATCAGCAATCCGTCCTCCGCGTGGTGCCGTGCGCGACCAGACCTCTGATCCTTTGCAACTCCCCTAAATTTCCGTGCACTTCTCCCTTTTCACAGTCCAAACTCCCCCCCGTATGAGTTTCGGCTGGATCTGGGGTTTAGTGTCGTAAGAGAAGGGGTTCAATGCCGTTGGGAGTCTCCGTTTCCCGCCCGCCAGAGAAAGCCAGCCAGGCACTCCGGCACCCGCTCTCTCAGCGCGCGTCTCCGTACCTCAGCTTTTTGCAGCTCCTCTGGGTCTCCGTGAGCCCCTCTCTTTCCCTCTAGTTGTAGAACTTCCACTCAGCCAGCTTTCCTGTGGTTCTGGATGATGTCCGTTCTGTCTTTTAGTTGTAGTTTTGAAATTGTTGTGCGAGGCAGCAGTATAGGTGTTTACCTATGCCGCCATCTTGGATTCTCCTCTCTTCGCTTCTTTTTCCATGGTTGGATACACATGCCCCCAGTGGCGGCTCACACGGACACCCATGGTGTGTTTACCAGCACAGCATACAGATGAACTCTGAAGGGCCCTGGTGCTGAAGCCACTTAATTGAGATATCTTTGGGCAGGTATCCTTGAAGAGGGAATTCAGAATTTCTACTGTCAGGGAGTTCATCCCTTTCTTTCCAAGTTTGCACCCAGCAGGGGTTCACAGCAGCTCCCAAGAGCGTCCTGTGGATTGATTGGCACAAATTTCTGGCTTGCTAGAAATGCATGGCTGTGGCAGTGTGTTTGCTGGCACATAACTCTGATGGGCCCTGGCACTGAAGTTGCACACCTGGTGTGTCTGTGGTCAGTTATTCAGGAAGAGGGAATTAAGAATTTCTGCTGCAAGGAAGCACACCCTTCTCTATACAAAATCAAACCCAGTGGGAGATTACAGTGCCTCCCAAGAGCAGCATGTGGAGTCAAGTGACCCAGAGGCCTGTGTGCTAGAAACATGCATGTAACTGTGGTGTCTAGAATTATGCTGCTGGGGAGGTGGAAGTCTCACTTACTGCTGTGGAAGTAGTGCATCTTTGGAGGTGGAGGTCCTAGTGTCCACAAGTCTGTGGGTGGGGCAGCAGGATTTTGACTAGAGTGGCTCAGGATCACAGGCAATGTCCAAGATCTGTCTAAGTAATTGTGCCATTGAGTTCCTAGAAGAGGCTGCTCTCCCCTTCCTCTGGATCTATTTTTTTAAATTTAATCTTCATTATTCAGATTATTACATTTGTTTCTCTTTTTTACCCTCCATAGCTCCCCTATACCCGGCTCCCAACCCTCCCTCTACCTTACCTCCCTCCCGCTGACCTCATCCATAGGTGTGTGATTTTTATCCAGTGTCTCTCTGTACACCCCTCATTTCTTTCCCCCCTGATAACTATCACTACACTCCCATTCTGTGCTCCTGATTCTATTATATTCACCAGTTTATTTTGTTGATCAAATTTTTAATTCACTTAATTTTTAGATTCCCTTGTTGATAGATATGTATTTGTTCATAATTTTTTATCTTTTACCTTTTTCTTCTTCCTCTTCTAAAAGAGTACCTTTCAGCATTTCATATAATACTGGTTTGGAGTTGATGAACTGCTTTAGCTATTCTTATTTGTGAAGCTCCGCATCTGCCCTTCAGTTCTGAATGATAGCTTTGCTGGATAGAGTATTCTTGGTTGTAGGTTCTTGCTATTCATCACTTTGAATATTTCATGCCACTCCCGTCTGGCCTGCATCATTTCTGTTGAGAAATCAGCTGACAGTCGAATGGGTGCTCCCTTGTAGGTAATGAACTGTTTTTCTCTTGCTGCTTTTAATGTTCTCTCTTTGTATTTTGCTCTTGGTATTGTAATTATGATGTGTCTTGGTGTGGTCCTCTTTGGATTCCTTTTATATGGGGTTCTGTGTGCTTCCTGGACTTGTAAGTCTATTTCTTTTACCAGATGTGGGAAGTTTTCAGTCATTATTTCTTCAAATAGGTTTTCAGTATCTTGCTCTCTCTCTTCTTCTGGCACCCCCACAATTCTGATGTTGGTATGCTTGAAACTGTCCCAGAGGCTCCTTACATTATCTTCACATTTTTGGATTCTTTTTTCTTCTTGCTTTTCCAGTTGAGTGTTTTCTGCTTCTTTATATTTCAAATTTTTGACTTGATTCTTGCCTTCCTCTAGTCTGCTGTTAGGTCTCTGTATAATATTTTTTTTTATTTCAGTCAGTGTATATTTCATTTCTGGTTGGTCCTTTTCCATCTCTAGTTGGTTATTTTTCATCTCTTCTTGGGTCTCGCTAACTTTATCCAACTTTTCTAGGATATCCTTGAAAAACCTTATAAGTGTGATTTTGAACTCTATATCCAGTCGTTTGTTTCCTGCATTTCTTTTGTTTGTGATCTCTTCCCTTGTTCTGGCATTTTAACTATGCTGGGAGAACTTCTGTATTGGATTCAGCCTTCTGATACCAGACTTGCAAAACTGCAAAAGCCTGTCTGTTGATCTTGGGATGGGTGGAGTCTCAGGGCTTAAAGGACCGCCTTGCCTTCCAGTCGGCCCTGTCCTCCACGGCCCCCAAGTCTCACGTGACTGAGTAATCGCTGGACGGTCCCTGTGTGCGCATGCGCTCTCACAGTGCCTCTAGACTGCTGCTTTTCCAGCTCCCATGTGCTCTGAGACCATATGAATCTGGGTCCCCAGGAATTCACCCGAATCTGGGGTTTAGTGGAGTTAGAAGTGTCGCAGTTGGGATGCTTTGTCTCTCACCCTCTTGTGAAAGCCAGTGGCACAATCAGCAGTCAGTTTTTTGTGCGCAGTATTGTACGTTCTGCCTGACTTCTGCCCTCCTAGGACTCCCCCAATTTTTGTGCACTTCTCCCTTTTCACAGTCTAAACTCCCCCCCGTATGAATTTTGGCTGGACCTGGGGTTTAGTGTTGTAGGATAAAGGGTTCAATGCTGTTGGGAGTCTCCTGCCAGAGAAAGCCAGCCAGGTACTCCTGCACCTGCTCTCTCCATGCACGTCTCCGTACCTCAGCTTTTTGCAGCTCCTCTGTGTCTCCGTGAGCCCCTCTCTTTCCTTCTAGTTGTAGAATTTCCACTCAGCCAGCTTTCCTTTGGTTCTGGATGATGTCCGTTCTGTCTTTTAGTTGTAGTTTTAAAATTGTTATGCGAGGCATCAGTGTAGGTGTTTACCTATGCCGCCATCTTGGTTACCTCTCTGGATCTATTTTTGTTCATCAGTTTATTTTGTTCATTATATTCATCAAATGAGTGAGATAATGGTATATTTATCTATTTCTGACTGACTTATTTCACATAGCATAATGTTCTCTAGTATCATCCATGCTGTTGCAAATGGTATGATTTTCTTCCTTTTTACAGCATTGTAGTATTCCATTGGGTAGATGTACCACAGTTTTTTAATCCAGTCATCTATTGATGAAAACTTAGGCTGTTTCCACATCTCAGCTATTATAAACTGTGCTTCTCTAAACATAGGGGTGCATATTTCCTTTCTAAGTGGTGTTTCTAGTTTCTTGGATATATTCCTAGAAGCGGGATCACTGGGTCAAATGGGAGTTCCATTTTTAGTTTTTTTTAATTTAATAAATATTTATTGTTCAGATTATTACAAATTGTTCCTCTTTTTTCCTCCCATACCGCCCTTCCATCTGGCTCCCACCCTTCCTTTTGCCCTTACCACCCCACTACATTGTCTTCATCCATAGGTGTATGATTTTTGCCAGTCTCTCTCTGCACCCCCCTTACCCCTTTCCCCTGAGAATTGTCAGTCCACTACCTTTCTATGCCCCTGATTCTATTATATTCACCAGTTTATTCTGTTCATCAGATTTTTAATTCCCTTGATTTTTAGATTCACTTGTTGATAGATATGTATTTGTTGTTTATGATTTTTATCTTTACTTTTTTCTTCCTGTTCTTAAAGAGTACCTTTCATCATTTCATATAATACTCATTTGATGTTGATGAACTCCTTTAGTTTTTTCTTATCTGTGAAGCTCTTTATCTGCCCTTCAATTCTGAATGATAGCTTTGCTAGATAGAGTAATATTGGTTGTAGTTTCTTGCTATTCATCACATTAAATATTTCTTGCCACTCCCATCTGGCCTGCATCATTTCTGTTGAGAAATCAGCTGACAATCTTATGGGTGCTCCCTTGTAGGTCATTAACTGTTTTTCTCTTGCTGCTTTTAATAGTCTCTCTTTGTCTTTTGATCTTGGCATTATAATTATGATGTGTGTTGTTGTGGTCCTCTTCAGATTCCTTTTTTTTGGGGTTTCTGTGTGCTTCCTGGACTTTTAGTCTATTTCTTTCAACAGGTGGGGGAAGTTTTCCATCATTATTTCTTCAAATAGATTTTCAGTATCTTGTGATCTCTCTTCTTCTGGCACTCCCATAACTCTGATGTTGTTAGGCTTGAAGTTGTCCCAGAGGCTTCTTACACTATCTTAAAATTTTTGGCTTCTTTTTTTCTTTTTGATTTTCTGATTGTTTTTGCTTCTTCTTTTTTAAATCTTACTCTAGTCTGCTGTTAGGTCTCTGTATAATATTTTTTATTTCAATCAGTGTATGTTTAATTTCTAATTGGTCAATTTTCATATCCTCTAGGGTCTTGCTAAATTTATCAGTCTTTTCTAGAAAATTCTTGAAAAATCTTATAATCATGGTTTTGAATTCTATATCCAGTCATTTGCTTTCCTCCATTTCTTTCATTTGTGATCTGTTTCTTTGTCTTTGCATTTAGCTGCTTCCCTGAGTTTCTAGAGTAGCTCTGTGTGCTAGTTTTGGTATAGGGCACAGTGAGTGAGCCTCCCCACTTACCTGAGGTGGACACTCTTTGTGCACCCCTTTGTGAATTGAATGCACAGCCTTGTTGCATTTAAGTTTTGATTGTTGTTGGTATCACTTGGAGGAATTGAACTCCAGTCCATTTGGGTATGAGAATCTACTGTGTCTATGCTGGGAGAACTTCTGTGCTGGAGACACTCTTCTGTGACAAGACTTGCAAAATCAAAAAGCCTCTGTGCTTAGCTTCGATGGGGCAGAGTCTCAGGGCAGGGCCAACACCTTGGCTTCCCGTCAGCCCTGCCCTATGAGGCCCCTGGTTCTCAGTGTCCATCAGTAATTGCTGCAAGCACATCTGAGAGAGAGCCACCCTCGAGTTTCACCCAGTGCCAGAAAGTCCCTTTTCTCCCCAAATGAGTCTGGTTTCCCAGATTCTCACCCAGGACTGGAGTTCAGCTCAGTTGGGAGCTTCTGTCTCCCTTCCACTTGAGAAAGCCAGCCATGCACTCAGTAGTCAGTCCTCTCAGCACTCGCACTCTTCCAGACTTCTGCCTCCTGCAGCTCCCCTGAATCTCAGTGTACTTTTTCCTGACAGTCCATTTTCTCCTCAAATGAGTCTGAGTTCCCTGAATCTCACCTGGAACTGGATTTCAGTGCAGATGGGAGCTTCCATCTCCCTCCTACTTCAGAAACCCAGCTGTGCACTCAGCTGCCAGTCGTCTCTGCATGCCTCTGTACCTCAGCTTTTTGCAGCTCCTCTGATTCACAATTTTTCTCTTTCCTTCTAGTTGTAGAATTTCCACTCACCAAGCTTTTCTTTTGGTTTTGGATGGTGTCTGTTTTGAAATTTAGTTGTACTTTTGAAATTGTTGTGTGAGGCAGCAGTTTAGGTCTTTACCTATGTCGCCATTTTGGTTTCTCTCCTGCCTCCATTTCATTTACTTCCTTTTCTGGTGATGCCTGCTTTTCTTTCATATATGGGCTGTTTCTTTGTCTCCCCTTCTCTCTTCTCAGCATTCTGGTTATGTAGTTCTCTCTCTCTTTCCATGGTGGAGTGTAGAGCTCCTCTGAATCAGCGTGCTTGCACCAATTTGGGACCAGTGTTCTTGGTTTCGCAGCTGTTCGGTGGGTGCCATATTTATAGATTCCCTGGGCTTTTCAGGCATCTGATAACATCCACTAATCCTTTCAAGATGGTGTGGTCCTCCATGCTGTTTTTTATTGCAGCTATATCACTTTTCATTTCTTCTTGATTCTTACATATGTTATTGATTTTTGCATCCATTTCTTATTGATTCTTATTTAACTTGTTGATTTTTTCCTACACCCAGTTTATGAAATGTATGACCCTTATTCTGCATTCTTTTTCTGAGATACTGCTTGCTCTGTTTTGCTTAGCTGCTTTTATGGTGATTCCTCCTTTTCTTTCCTTGGGGGTTTCTTTGTTTACCCATTTTTTGTCTCACTGACTGATCTAGATGTCTACTCGTGCAGGGGCTGCTCCTTAGGTGGCTGTGGCTCCTTGGGCTATGGTTGCTCCTCAGATGGTTACTGAAATGGCTGGTCCTCAGTTGGCAACAGTGGGTGTTGTTTGCAGCAGTGGTGTCTCCTCTGGCTTGTGAGCGAGGCTACTTGCACAGCTGCTGTTCCTTGGTTGGGAGTGGGCTGCTCATGTGGCAGCTACTCCTTGGACGAGGGAGGACTGCTCACATGGCTGCTGCTCCTTGGATCAGGGTTGGTTGCATGCTGCTGCTGTTCCTAAGATGGGGTGGGCTGCTCGTGAGGCTGCTGCTTCTTGGACAGGGGCAAGTTGCTTTCTAGGCTGGTTCTCCTCGTATGGGTGCGTGCTCCTCATGTAACTGCTGCTCCTGAGATGGGGGGCAGGCAGCTTGCATGGCTGCTGATCCTCAGGTGGGAGTGAGCTACTTACCCTGCTGGTGCTCATCAGACTGGTGCAGGCTGCATGCGGCTGCTTCTCCTCGGACCAGTGAGGGCTCTGCAAGGCTGCCATTCCTCAGATGTGGCTGGTCTGTTGTGTGGCTGCTTCTCCTCAGTGTGAGGCAGGTTGCTTGGCTGGCTGCTGCTTTTCGAATGGGGGTAGGTTGTTTGCAGCGCTATTCCGCATAGGGGTGTGGGCTGCGGGCTGCTCACACAGCTTTTGCTCCTTGGATGTGGGCATGCTGTTTGTGTGGCTGCTATTCCTCGATACAGTGCTGGCTGCTCCAGCGGCTGCTGCTCCTCGAATGGGTGTGGGTTGCTTGTGGCACTTCTGTTCCTTGTACAAGTGTAGGCTGCTCACACAGCTGCTGCTCTTCAGATGGGGGCAGGCTGCCTGTGTGGCTGTTGCTCTGAGGCCTTGGACAGGCTGCTCATGGGGCTGCTTCTCCTCGGACAGGAACAGGCTTCTCACATATCTGCTGATCGCATGGTTGCAGTGACCTGGGCTAAAGCATTGGGCCAGTCAGAAGGGAGCATGCTTCAAAACTCACAGGAGCCTGCATCCAGGGTATCTGGAGACTTGTTGACTATGGGACCACAGCTGAGGTAGCAAGTCCCTGGCAGGTGTGGCTGTAGAGTCCCAGGTGTTCTCTGAGGGGACCCTTGGTGGAGTTGAGGCTGGACTCCCAGTTACAGCAGTTCTCCCCTTCAAAAAGTCTAGGCCTCTAAAGACAAGCCAGCCTCCCGGTACTGTTTGCAATGGTAGCAGAGGTTGCCCAGTTAGGCGAGCCTGGTTAGCCTGTCCCCGAAAGTCCTGTGGGATGTAACTGTCACACACACACACACACACACACACACACCCCACATGACCACACAATCCTCTTTTGCTCCCTCCCTCACTCACGCTCTCTCCCTTACTGCAACCTTCTTCCTGCCTCTGTAGTTGCATCTGTGGTGTTATTGACACGATGGAGTTTTCTCTCCAGGTATCTGATTAATGTGGCTCTCTCTAGCTCCTGGACACAGGATAAAATTCACCTCTACAAGACAGAACACAAAGGGAATAAAGCATGGATAGAGTCACATCACCAATGACCCCACTATAAGTAGCCACCTGAGAAAAGAGAATTTGGGGAGAGAAAAGAGAGCACAAATTATATCAAAGAGAGAGAAAATGATAAGAGAGAAAATAAAAAGGAAGAAAAAGGAGATTATACATATCGAGGGCAAACACCACAGAACTAATAGATAAACAAAAAAAGTACAAACACCAAACACCCAGCAAAGAAGTTGGGGGCAGAATCTGTAGAGGCTGAGCTTATATAAGAAAATAAGGTTAAAAATTGTATGAATATGGGGATGTCCTCAGTTCAGTGTAGAGGAAGCAGAAAGGGGATGGATGGATAATAAGAAAGAGAATGAGAAGAAAATAATATTAATAAATTTACCAAAAAATTGATTTCAAAAATGGTATAAAAAATAAAAAATAGCAAATAAAAATAAAATAAAGTGATGGAAAAATAATGTGAAAAGAAAATAAAGCTACAAATAAAAACAGGAGAACAAAGAAAAAAGAAGAAAAACAGAGATAAAATAATAAAAAATAATAATAAAAATGAAAAAGTGAAGTGTTCCTTTGGCTGGCTTAAGGTTCCAGATTTCTGTACTGTTTTTAGGCCAGTCCCTTTGGACTCTCAGGGACTATTTAAAAATTTTTTTTAAATCCTTTGTATTATTCAGAGTGGGATCTGGGTGTAGCTATATTGGTTGCCGGGAAACTGGAGGGAGGGTCTACTCTTTAGGACAAAATGGCTGCCCAGGTCCCATACTCAGGTATGACTCAGCGCCCGACTCGATACCACTTATCCTGGAACCCTTCCTCTCCCCAGACTTCAAGAGTCAGCACCTTCTCCTTCACCTCAGCCACGGGTAAGCGTCTGTATTTGAGAGGTCCTATGAACTAGGTTCAGTGAATAAAGGCTTAGGCCGCAGAGAGGGGAAAGACTGGGCTTCTGAGTGCTCCTCTCCTGCTGGTGCTGCTTGGTCTGGCCAGCCCTTCAGGCTGCACCCTTTGGGTTCAGCCTTTTGTGATTGTGAACCCAGTTCTAGAACCCTGTGGCCCAGCAGTTCTGTGGCCCTTCTTTGCACAGTCAGATGTTGTGCCTGTCCCCAGGAATGTGGCTTGGTGCTGTGTAGGTTCTCTTTGACCCTCTGGGCTCAGAGGTCTGGCAGACTCTCCTGCCCAGATCCTTGATTTTACCTTTTTCCAGGGATCCTATGCCCTTTCCGGCTGCAAACTGCCTCAACCGCTGATTCTCCTTCACCAATTCGGATTAGATGTTATTCATTTAAGCTGTTCATTCTATCTGCTCTGGGACAAGGCTTGGGACAATTCTATCTATTATACGACCATTTTTGTCTTTCTCCTTAATATTTTTTCAAGTCTTTAAATATATTTCTCCTTCTACAGCTGTGTTGAGTCAAGAAATGAGAAAATTGTTCACATCTGTCCCAGAGATTTAATTGGAAAATAGTGTTCCTCTGGAAGCCAGACAAGGAGGTTTTAACTGAAAGACAGGTTTCATAAGAGTTTTTCTGACCTATGCTATCGCAAAGAAGTTAAAATGTAATTAAAATGTAATACTCCTGGTGTGACTGGGCTGTAAAAACATTAGCACAAAGGAGATTCATTCTAGGATGGAAATTACATATCTGATGGTAGTGGTAATTACATGTATAAGATTTCATTTAAAAATATCCACAAAAAATCAATGTATGCCAAAACCGGTTTGGCTCAGTGGATAGAGCATCAGCCTGGGGACTGAAAGGTCCCAGGTTCGATTCCGGTCAAGGGCATGTACATTGGTTGCAGGCACATGCCCAGTAGGGGGCGTGCAGGAGGCGGCTGATCAGTGTCTCTCTGTCATCGATTTTTCTGGCTTTCTATCCCTTTCCCTTCCTTGCTGTGAAAAATCAATAAAATATATTTTTAAAAAATCAATGTATGTAAAACTTGATGAAATCTGAATAAGGTCTATAATTTAGTTAATAGTATTGTACCAATGTCAATTTTCTGGTCTTGATAATGTACCATGGTTATATAAGAATTTTATTGGTGGGTGAAAACTACATGAGAACTCTACTATTTTTGTTACTCTTATGAAAGTGAAAATTATTTTAAAATTACAAATGTTTAATTGAAAATAACTGAACACCCCTAAGTTTCTGGAACCACCCCAGAAATTTCTAGCCTGATTTATACTATGAATCAAGTGAAAAGTGTTTTTTTTAACATTTTTAAATGTTGTAGTAACTATGAAACACCTGTTAAAAACTTGATCCATGATAGAACCACAAAAAACTAGTTATGAAAGGTTCTGCTTCAGGCTGCTCTGTTAATATAAGGGCTGCAAACAAATTTTGAAGAATTACCAGCCATGTCTTTCAGTCCTCTGCCTTGCCCTTCACCTTTTACCCCTAAGTCAGCCAAATAGCCTATGGAAATTAATACCCAGAAGTGAGGACCAGCGGGTGTTAAGGAAAGGTCAACAATATCATTATTTTTATTTTGAAGCATCCATTTTATATAAAAACTGCTGTTTGAAATTTTAACCTTGCTATTTGGCTTCTGTAAATGTCTGCTTGCTTAAATAATAAGGAAAATGAGACTATTCTCACTTCAGAGAGGGCATTAAATCTTTCCCAGACAAAATTATCAGTGCTGGCACCAGGCCAAGCTTTTGGTTGAGCACATAGGTTTCCTTTAAGAACTTGCAAAGGGAGATTTGGAAAATGGCGGCGGAATAGATGGATGTGTCTGGAGCTTTGTCGCTGGGCAGAAGGAGAGAGAGCAGCTGAGAGTCGCATGGGGAGTGTTTGTTGGCAAGTTAAGAGTCAGTTATCCTCCAGGAGAAGGCGGGGAACTGCTGGACGGGGCTCTCCTGGCCAGGCAGCCCCACTGCCATGGGGTTTTTGTTGGCCGGAGCCACCAGCGCGAACACGGAGACCACACCATCTTGCAGAGGGAGGTGGATGTCTGCAGCGGTCTGAAAGCTGCGGCTGGCTGAAACACCCACCAAACAGCCGGAGACCCAGAACACCGCCCTCTAATCGGCACAGACACACAGCGGATTCAGAGATCCACACGACACACGAAAAGGTCAGATTTCGCCGGGGATAAAGTGAGGTCTCCAGCCCCTCAGAACAGAGACGCGCACACTGTGGGAACCGGGCTGCTGGAAAGCTGCCTCTGGAGAAGTCCGCGGAGGTGGGAAGGGTGTGATCCCTAAGTGGGGAGGCAAACTCTCCAAGCTGTTGACAGAGGGGAGCTCTGCAAAACGACTCGTTTTTTATCTGAGGCAGAGGAACAGCCTGGGAGTTACTACAGTGTCCCGGCTGCAAAATCCCCACAAACCGGCTTTGAGAACCACAGAGTAGCAGGATCTGAGCACAGCCTAGAGAGGTCCTGTGCTTTGTCTCAGAGATCAATTCCAAAACACTGCCACCCAGTGGATGATGCACAAATTGACTCTCGAATAACCACAAGAGAATAAAGAGATTAAAATGTCAACAGTGCAACACAGAGAACCCCAATACCTTCCCTACTGGGAAACAGGAGTGCCAAGCAGAATAATAGTGGAAGTGAAAGACCACTCTATTTTTTTTCTTTTTTCTTTTTTCTTTTTTTTAATTTTAATTTTTATTTTTCATTTTTACATATTTTAATTAAAACACTATTTTTTCTTTCCGCCTCAATTAATTTTACCTTTTTGATTATTACATTTTTGTTTTCAACTAGTATTATGTTTTCTTATCCAATCGGTTACCCTATGTCTTTTGATTGGAGCATTTAATCCGTTTACATTTAAAGTTATTTTTGATAAGTACTTATCTGTTGACATTTTTAGTCCTTACCCCCAAGTTCCTTCTTCGCTTCCTCTTTCTTTTTATTACAGCAGACCCTTTAACATTTCTTGCATTGCTGGTTTGGTTGAAATATATTTCCTTAGTCCTTTTTTGTTTGTGAAGCTTCTGATTTCACCTTCAATTTTGATTGAAAGCCTTGTAGGTTACAGTATTCTTGGATTCAGACCCTTCCTTTGCATGACTTTGTATACTTCATTCCATTCTCTTCTGGCCTGGGAGCTTCTGTTGAAAAATCAGTAGCTAGTCTAATGGGGTTTCCTTTGTAGTAACTTTCTGTTTCTCTCTGGCTGCTTTTAAGATTCTTGCTTTGTCGTTGCTGTTTGCCGATTTAATTGTAATGTGCCTTGGTGTCAGTTTTGTGGGCTTCATTTTGCTTGGGACTCTGTTAGCTTCTTGGATTTGTGTGGGTTTTTTCTTTTCTATATTGGGGAAATTTTCTGTCATTATTTCTTCAAACAGGTTCTCTAATCCTTGTTCAGTTTCCACTCTTTCTGAACCCCAATTATGCGGATGTTGTTGTTTTTCGTGTTATTCAAAGTTCTCTTAGGCTCTTCTCTTGCTTTTTAATTTTTTTTTCTAGAAGCTACTGTACTTGAGTATTTTTTCCTACCATGTCTTCTAGCTCACTGATGCGGTCCTCTGCTTCTTCTAGTCTGCTTTTGATGCTTTCTATTGAGTTCTTTAAAGCAGTGATGCCATTTTTTATTTCTTTGTGCATTTCTTCATGCTTCTTCTTCATTTCTTCTTGGCTCTTACACAGATTGTTGATTTTGTCTTCCATTCTTTTCATCCACCTTATGATCATTTCTCTGAACTGTTTCTCTGGCAGGCTTATTTCTGCTTCTATTTTGTTTACTTCCTTTTCTGGTGATACCCGCCTATCTGTCGTATGCGGGCTGTTTCTTCTCCTGTCCATGGTTTTTCTTCTCCGGGTGTTTGGTTATGTGGTTCTCTCTCTTACGTTGATTCAAAGGCACAAACTACAACACGACCCGGTACAGCACACAAGGGTCTGAATAGAAATGTATTCACGGTGTTAATAATCACCAATAAGGTGACCACCAATGAAAGACAAATTAGGGATAAGTAGAGAAAGAAGAAGAGGAAAATAAGGGAAAAAGAAAGGAAAGAAGTGCCCCAATATGATTGGGAGAGGGAGAAAAAAAAATAAGTAAATGAACAATAAAATAAAATAAAATAAAATAAAGGAGAAGAAGAAAAAAAGAGAAAGAGAAACAAAGTCAGAGAGATAAGAAAGCAGATAAGAGAGAAAAGGGGAACAAAATATAGATGTTAGGAGAAAACTCCAATAGAACAGTCACTAATCCCAATAAAGGCCAGCAACCAGTACCTAGAGATTAAGACAAACTGCAAAAAACAACTGGTATCGAGGGAGGCAAGAGAAAAGAGAGGTAAAAATAAAGCAAGCAAAAAGCAAAATAAAACAAGTAGAATAAGCTAAAACAATCTCACAAAAAAGTTAAAAAAATTGATATAATCACTGTTCAGGCAAATAGGAAAAAAAAGACATAGAGAAAAAATAACTTTTTGGCTAATGAAGACAAGAAGGGAGAGGTTTGTATGGACTTGTAGTAGGGGATTTGAAGTTAGATATCTAAGTGGGGCGAAATTTTAACCAGGTAAAGAGAAAGAATAGGGAGAATATAAAGTTGGAAAAGGGAAAGAGAAACAAGACAACAAAATGGGGAAAGTTAGTGGGAAAGTGTTGGCATAAAGGTAGAGTTAAGTTGGAGTAAAATTATGCTAAAGGAAAGATGAAAATAGAATATAAAACTCTAATCCCGAAGTAAAATAAAGAGAAAACAAAATGACACTTGTTTTTTTCCAAAAAGGTAAAAAACTAATAGTAATAATACTAGTTGAAAACAAAAATGTAATAATTAAAAAGGTAAAATTTATTGAGGTGGAAAGAAAAAAAATAGTCTCTTAATTAAAATGTGTAAAAAGAAAAAAGAAAAAAAGAAAAAAAATAGAATCGTCATTCACTTCCACTCTTATTCTGTTTGTCACTCCTGGTTCCCAGTAGGGAAGGTAATGGGGTTCTCTGTGTTGCACTGTTGACGTTTTAATCTCTTTATTCTCTTGTGGTTATGCGAGAGTCAATTTGTGCGTCATCCACTGGGTGGCAGTGTTTCGGAAATGATCTCTGAGACAAAGCACAGGACCTCTCTAGGCTGTGCTCAGATCCTGCTACTATGTGGTTCTCAAAGCTGGTTTGTGGGGATTTTGTATCCCGGAAACTATAATAATTCCCAAGCTATCCCTCTGCCTCAGATAAAAACGAGTCGTTTTCCAGAGCTCCCCTCTGTCAACAGCTCGGAGAGATTGCCTCCACACTTAGGGATCATGCCCTGCCCACCTCCGCAGACCTCTCCAGAGGCAGCTTTCCGGCAGCCGGTTCCTACAGTGTGCGCGTCTTTGTTCTGAGGGGCTGGAGACCTCACCTTATCCCAGGCGAAATCTGACCTTTCTGTGTGCCGTGTGGATCTCTGAATCCGCCGCCCGTGTGTTTGCGCCAACTGGTGAGCAGTGTTCTGGGTCCCCCGCTGTTCGGTGAGTAATTCAGCTTCAGTGTTCAGACTGCTGCAGCCATCCACCTCCCTCGGCAAGATGGCGTGGTCTGCTCTTGGCATTTTAATTATGATGCGTCTTGGTGTGGTCCTCTTTGGATTTCTTTTATATGGAGTTCTATGTGCTTCCTGGACTTGTAAGTCTATTTCTTTTACCAGATGTGGGAAGTTTTCAGTCATTATTTCTTTAAATAGGTTTTCAGTATCTTGCTCTCTCTCTTCTTCTGGCACCCCCACAATTCTGATGTTGGTACTCTTGAAGCTGTCCCAGAGGCTCCTTACATTATCTTCACATTTTTGGATTCTTTTCTCTTCTTGCTTTTCCAGTTGAATGTTTTCTGCTTCTTTATATTTCAAATTTTTGACTTGATTCTTGCCTTCCTCTAGTCTGGTGTTAGGACTCTGTATAATATTTTTTATTTCAGTCAGTGTATGTTCAATTTCTAGTTGGTCCTTTTTCATCTCTAGCTGGACCTTGTCCATCTCTAGTTGGATCTTTTGCATCTCTAGTTGGTCCTTTTTCATCTCCTCTTGGCTCTCGCTAACTTTATCCAACTTTTCTATCATATTCTTGAAAAACCTTATAAGCATGGTTTTGAACTCTATATCCAGTCATTTTTTCCCCTCTATTTCTTTTGTTTGTAATGCCTTCCCTTGTCTCGGCATTTTCACTATGCCGGGGAAACTTCTGTGTTGAATTCAGCCTTATGATACCAGACTTTCAAAACCGAAGAAGCCTCTGTTGAGCTTGGGATGGGTGGTGTCTCAGGGCTTAAGGGACTGCCTTGCCTTCCAGTCAGCCCCGCCCTCCATGGCCCCTGAGTCTCACGTGACTGGGTAATCGCTGGAGCGGTCCTTGTGTGCACGCGCCCACAGTGCCTCTAGACTGATGCCTTTCCAGCTCCCCTGCTCTCCAGGACCACAGGAGTCTAGGTCCCCAGGGTTTCACCTGAAACAGGGGCTTAGTGGAGTCAGAAGTGGCACAGTTGGGAGGGTCTGTCTCCCACCCAGTCGCGAAATCCAGTGGCACAATCAGCAGTCTGTCCTCTGCGCAGTGCCGTGCGCGCCACCAGCCCTCTGATCTTTTGCGACTCCCCTAAATTTCCATGCACCTCTCCCTTTTCACAGTCCAAACCACCCCCGGATGAGTTTTGGCTGGATCTGGGGTTTATGTCGTAAGATAAGGGGTTCAATGCCTTTGAGAGTCTCCGTTTCCCTCCTGCCAGAGTAAACCAGCCAAGTATTCAGGCACCCGCTCTCTCCACGCACACATCTCCATACCTCAGCTTTTTGCAGATCCTCTGGGTCTCCGTGAGCCCTTCTCCTTCCCTCTAGATGTAGAACTTCCACTCAGCCAGCTTTCCTGTCGTTCTGGATGATGTTTGTTTTTTCTTTTAGTTGTAGTTTTTAAATTGTTGTGTGAGGCAGCAGTGTAGGTATTTACCTATGCCGCCATCTTGGATTCTCTCCCGAGGAGCTCTCTTAAAGGGTCTCGGCATTAGCAAGGTTGAGAACCACTGATCTACAGGAAGCCAGCATGGCTCTTCTCCTCCAGTTCTCTCCGTGTGTGTCTCTATATCTCTGCTTTTTGCAGCTCTCCTGAGTCTCTGTGAGCCCCTTCTCTTTCCTTCTCACTGTAGAATTTCCACTCAGCCAGCTTTCCTATGGTTCTGAATGATGTCCATTCTGTCTTTTAATTGTAGTTTTGAAATTGTCGTGCGAGGCAGCAGTTTAGGTGTTCACCTATGCCGTCATATTTTTTTCTCCATATTTTCCATTATTATCACCAATAAGGATTAATCTCCGACATTTATAGGAACTCATTTAATTTAACAAAAGGAAGATAAACAATCCAATCCAATATAAAGGGGCAATGGACCTAAATGGAAACTTTTTGAAAGAAGATAGGAGGAAGGTCCAGAGATATATGAAAACTTGCTCAAATTCACTAATTACCGGAGAGATGCAAATGAAAACAGCAATGTGGTACCATCTCATACCAGTTAGAATGGCTATCATCAACAAATCAACAAATGACAAGTGTTGGTGAGGATGTGGAGAAAAAGTTATCCTCATGCACTGCTGGTGGGAATGCAGACTGATGTAGCTCCTGTTGAGAAGAGTATGGAGTTTCCTCAGAAGACTAAAAATAGAGCTTCCATTTGACTCAGTGATCCCACTTCTAGGACTATATCTTAAGGAACTAGAAACACCAATCAGAAAGGATATATGTACCCCTATGTTCATAGCAGCACAGTTCACCATAAGTAAGATTTGGAAACAGCCTAAGTGCCCATCAGTAGATGAGTAGATTAAAAAAAAACAAAAAACTTTGTTACATCTATACAATGGAATACTGTGCTGCAGTAAAAAAGAAGGAATTCTTACCATTTGCAACAGTGTGAATGGAACTGGAGAGCATTATGCTAAGTGAAACAATCCACTTAGAGAAAAGTAAATATCACATGATCTTACACATTTATGGAATATAATGAACAACATAAACTGATGAACAAAAACAGATGCAGATTCAGAGAAGCATAGATCAGACCATCAAACCTCAGAGGGAAGGTAGGGGAGCATGAAGGTAAGGGGAAGAGATCAACCAAAGGCCTTGTATGCATGCATATAAGCCTAACCAGTGGACATGGACAACAGGGGGCTTAGGGGATGAATGGGATGGTTTGGGGGTATAATGAGGGGATGGGACACATATGTAATACCTTAATCAATAAAGAAATTAAAACACACACAAAAAAATGGTGGTACATCTACACAATGGAATAATATGCCGTTGTAAAAAAAAAAAAAAAAGGAACTCTTACCATTTGCAGCAACATGGATGGACCTGGAAAGCATTATGCTAATTCAGTGGTTGTAAAACTGCGCCTTGTGGGCCACGGTTCGCCGCTCTGTTGACTAATGATTTTGCTGACCTCTGGGATAGGCGCTTAATCACAACTAACAACACCAGCCTGCAATTATTGGAATTGAGAGTCTAGGTCAGTGGTTGGCAAACTCATTAGTCAGCAGAGTGGCAAACTGCGGCTCACAAGCCGCATGTGGCTCATGAGCTGCAGTTTGCTGACCACTGTCACCTAATAAGCCATACAGAAAAAGATAAATATCACATGATCTCACTCATTTGTGGAATATAGTGAACAACATTAACTGATGACCAAAGAAGATCCAGAGACTGAGAACTATCGAACTGACTGTAAAACCTCAGAGGGAAATCAGGGGAAGCTGAGGGTGGGGAGGGTGTGGTATTAGATCAACCAAAGGACTTGCATGCATTTGTATAAGTATTAGAAATGGACACAGACACTGGGAGGGTGAGGACATGAGCTGGAGGTGGGAATGGCCAGGGAGAGGTAAATGGAGAAAAAAAAGGAGACATATGTAATATTTTTATCAGTAAAGAATTTTAAAAAATATTTTTTCCAGATGACTAAATTACAAATGTTTAGCTGAGAACCTGCAAGCTTCATTAGGATATTCACAATCCCACTATGATAAAGAATACAATCATTTTGAGAAATCCCAATAATTTTAGATGTGCTGGGATAGAGAAGATCTGCTTGCTCTCACAAACAGCCCCCATGAACACAATTGTGTAGATTATAACATACTATTACACTGGAGCTTCACACCCACTCTGTGAGATTAATATTACTCTCCCCATTTTTATAGACAAGGAAATAAAGGCATAGAGAGGGTAATGACTCTCCTAAGGTCACAGTTTTTCATTGGTACTTAAACCCAGGACACTAATATTGTACTTGACCTTATCATCACAGCTTGCCACAATCATTACATCAATCAAAGATCTAGCAACCTGTTAATTTTCCCAATTTAATTCAAAGAGGCAGGCGAACATGTTAGAGAAATAGCAGCCCATTTGGTTGTCTATAGAAATACCCATAACAATATGTAGCAACAGAGCTTGGTGGGAAAGCAGTGGAAACCATTATAAAAAAAGATCTTTTCCCTATGTGAGAACTTTATTTGTTTGGAAAACTGAAGATGAACTTGAGCTCTGTTTTCACAGAGAGCAAGTAGATCCAAGATTCTGAATCTTCAGTTAAGATACATGGATAAATGTTTTTAAATAAATAAAAAAATCTTTGCTATGTCAGGAGAGCATGTTTCATATATTAGGAGAAACTGATCACATTTTGTGCTAATCTATTGGGCCTTGTATTGAAGTTGTGTTTTCTTATCTCAACCACTAAACTGTAAGCTCCTTGAAAGTAAAGAGGGTATCCTATCTAATAACAGGGTAATATTCAAATAGACCATCACTCTAAGACACAAAATGGCCACTCCCATGTGGTCAAAGATGGGTGCCGCCATGGGGACACAAGATGGCCATCACAAGATGGCCTGCAGGGGAGGGAAGTTGTGGGCATTTAGGGATGATCAGGCCAGCAGAGGAGGGCAGTTGAGGGTGACCAGGCCAGCAGATGACTGCAGTTGGGGAAGACCAGGCCAGCAAGGGAGGGCAGTTGCGGAGGACCAGGCCAGCAGATGAAGGCTGTTGGGGGAGACTAGGCCAGCAAGGGAGGGCAGTTTGGGGGGACCAGGCCTGCAGGGGAAGGCAGTTGGGGGGTACTAGGCCTGCAGGGGATGGCAATTGTGGACAACCAGGCCAGCAGTGAGCGCAGTTAGAGGTGACTGGGCCGGCAGAGCAGGGAAGTTGGGGGAGACCAGGCCTGTAGGAGAGGACAGTTGGGAGGGATCCAAGCCTGCAGGGCAGTTAGGGGCAGTTGGGCTGGCCAGGGAGCAGTTAGGCATCGATCAGGTTGGCAAGTGAGTGGTTAGGGGTTGATCAGGCTGGCAGGCAGAAGCAGTTAGAGGCAATCAGGCAGTGGCAGGTGAGCAGTTGGGAGCCAGCAGTCCTGGATTGTGAGAGGGATGTCTGACCGCCTGTTTAGGCCCGATCCCACCGGTGATCAGACATCCCTCAAGGGGTCCCAGATTAGAGAGGGTGCAGGCTGGGCTTAGTACACCCCCCTGTGCATGAATTTTATGCACTAGGCCTCTAATCTTTCTCTAATACCTATAGTAGGAATTTGTCTTAGATTTTGTCCATTATAGACACTGAATAGCTACTTGTCCAGTGAATCAGTCAGCTCTTTTATTGGTTAAAATTTAAGCCAATGAATGATTCTCATCCTGTTCTCTATTTTTGTGAAGTGAAATGAGAATGTTACCTTGTCACCGCCCACTGTGAAAAATCATACAGTGAAATTAAGTTTGTAAGTCTTAAGTGAATAGCTGAAATCTCTAACAATCTTCCCTTGCTGACACTAGTGAGCTTTAAAAGTCCATGCCCTTTTTATTTCTCTCTTTATGTAAGAACAATAAAGCAAGGTTTTATGGAAAGGTAAAAAAAAATAAAGATATTTTTAATTGAAAATGCTCTGTATAGTGAAAAATTCAAGCAGCTCCAGATGTTAATGAGCATTTGTGGGCTTCACCCTAATAATAAAAACTATTATTTTTTTAATTTTTTAATTTATTTTTATTATTTTTAATTAAATTTTTATTATTCAGATTATTACATTTGCTTCTCTTTTTCCCATTCATAGCTCCCCTCCACCCGGGTCCCACCCCTCCCTCTATCCTTACCTCCCCCCCATTGACCTCATCCATAGGTGTATGATTTTTGTCCAGTTTCTCCCTGCACCCCCCGACCCCTTTCCCCCTGAGAATGATCAATCCACTCCCTTTCTGTGCTCTTGATTCTATTATATTCATCAGTTTATTCTGTTGATCAAATTTTTAATTCATTTAATTTATAGATTCACTTGAAAAACCATTATTAATCATTTATTATTAGAAGAAAGTTATCTCACATAATCCTTATTACAACTCATTTACATCTGCTGAAACTGAGCTTCCATTCATTTAAAGATCTTGCTTAAGGTCACAAGGGATCTAAACCTCCAAGACTGATTGATACCAGAGCCAGTGATCCTGACTAGCTCTATTATATTCCTCTCAAAGCTTTGCTTGAAGTTTTCTACACCTGAAAGAAAGCTATTATGTGAAAAACTGGCCCTAAAAATAATGAAACAATGGTCTTTAAATAAATATATATTCTAATTGTATCAAAAGAGATTATAATTAAATTATAAGCAGTTCTAAAACTATTAATTAAAAAGGTACCAGTAGTTTGTTATTATCTGAGGACATTTACTAGAGATAGGTAGTTTCTGATCTTATGCTCATGTTCACCATGCACAGTACTTTTTGTACTTTTTTATTTGTAGTGAGGATTGTTATTTATACTTTTATCAGAAAATGACCAATAACCCCTCTTAACTGTTATTTTGAAGGATTTCTTGTATTCTTGAGTATGTGCTTTCAAATTTATCATTTAGACCCATTTATTCTATTATGGTAGTCCATCTCTGGTTTTGTAATGAAAGGCACAGAAAATATGATTTTATTAACAAATGTATTTTGTGGTAAGGCAGGTTTTATTTAAATATATTAAAGTCAAAGGTTAGGAAGATTTGATTTCATAGAACCATAAAATATTGCCCTTAGAAAGGAAATTAGAGGTCTTTGAGACCAACCTTTTATCTTGCTCAGAACCAGATTATTAACTACAACATCCCTGACATTTTTTTCTAGGAAACATGCTTTCTTGGTGTTTGTTATAGCCTCAATGAAGATTCTTTTTTTTGTTATATATATTTTTTAAATTAAATCTTTATTATTCAGATTATTACATTTGTTTCTCTTTTTTTCCCTCCATAGCACCCCTCCACCCAGCTCCCACTCTTCCTTCTGCCCTTAGCTCCCACCCATTGATCTCATCCATAGGTGTATGATTTTTGTCCAGTCTCTCCCTGTACACCCCTCACCCCTTCCCCCCTGAGAATAATCAGTCCACTCCCTTTCTGTGCTCCTGATTCTATTATAGTCACCAGTTTATTCTGTTGATCAAATTTTTAATTCACTTAATATTTAGATTCACTTGTTGATAGATATGTATTTGTTATTCATAATTTTTTGTCTTTTACCTTTTTCTTCTTCCTCTTCTAAAAGAGTACCTTTCAGCATTTCATATAATACTGGTTTGGAGTTGATGAACTCCTTTAGCTTTTTCTTATCTGTGAAGCTCTTTATCTGCCCTTCAATTCTGAATGTTAGCTTTGCTGGATAGATTATTCTTGGTTGTAGGTTCTTGCTATTCATCACGTTGAATATTTCTTGCCACTCCCGTCTGGCCTGCATCATTTCTGTTGAGAAATCAGCTGAGAGTCGTATGGGTGCTCCCTTATAGGTAATAAACTGTTTTTCTCTTGCTGCTTTCAATATTCTCTCTTTCTCTTTTGCTCTTGGCATTTTAATTATGATGTGTCTTGGTGTGGTCCTCTTTGGATTCCTTTTATATGGGGTTCTGTGTGCTTCCTGGACTTGTAAGTCTATTTCTTTTACCAGATGTGGGAAGTTTTCAGTCATTATTTCTTTAAATAGGTTTTCAGTATCTTGCTCTCTCTCTTCTTCTGGCACCCCCACAATTCTGATGTTGGTACGCTGAAAGCTGTCCCAGAGTCTCCTTACATTATGTTCACATTTTTGGATTCTTTTCTCTTCTTGCTTTTCCAGTTGAATGTTGTCTGCTTCTTTATATTTCAAATTTTTGACTTGATTCTTGCCTTTCTCTAGTCTGCTGTTAGGACTCTGTGTAATATTTTTTATTTCAGTCAGTGTATGTTTAATTTCTATTTCGTCCTTTATCATCTTTAGTTGGACCTTTTCCATCTCTAGTTGGTCCTTTTTCATCTCCTCTTGGGTCTCACTAAATTTATCCATCTTTTCTAGCATATTCTTGAAAAGCCTTATAAGTGTGGTTTTGAACTCTATATCCAGTCGTTTTTTTTTCCTCCATTTCTTTTGTTTGTGATCCCTTCCCTTGTCTCAGCATTTTCACTATGCCGGGGAAACTTCTGTGTTGAATTCAGCCTTATGATACTAGACGCAAAACCGAAGAAGTCTCTGTTGAGCTTGGGAGGGGTGGAGTCTCAGGGCTTAAGGAACCGCCTTGCCTTCCATTTGGCCCTGCCCTCCACGGCCCCTGAGTCTCACGTGACTGGGTAATCGCTGGAGCGGTCCTTATGCACGTGTGCCTGCAGTACCTCTAGACTGCTGCCTTTCCAGCTCCCCTACGCACTAGGACCACAGGAGTCTACGTCCCCAGGGTTTTGCCCGAAACAGGGGCCTAGTGGACTCAGAAGTGGCACAGTTCGGACCGTCTGTCTCCCGCCCACTCGCGAAAGCCAGCGGCACAATCAGCAATCTGTCCTCTGCGCAGAACCATGCGCATGTGAGAGCGGACCTGCTCTTCTGCGACTCCCCTAAATTTCCATGCACCTGTCCCTTTTCACAGTCCAAACTCCCCCCGTATGAGTTTCGGTTGGATCTGGGGTTTAATGTCATAAGATAAGGGGTTCAATTCCGTTGGGAGTCTCCGTTTCCCTCCCGCCAGAGAAAGCCAGCCAGGTACTCCAGCACCCGCTCTCTCAGTGTGCGCGTCTCTGTACCTCGGCTTATTGCAGCTCCTCTGGGTTTCTGTGAGCCCCTCTCTTTCCTTCTAGCTGTAGAACTTATACTCGGCCAGCTTTCCTGTGGTTCTGGATGATGTCGGTTCTGTCTTTTAGTTGTAGTTTTGAAATTGTTGTGCGAGGCAGCAGTGTAGGTGTTTACCTATGCCGCCATCTTGGATTCTCCCTCAATGCAGATTCTTTAATTCAGCAGTAGATATAGGCTTTATTTTAGAATGTATACACCAATACCCTTTCAATCAATTGCTAAATTAAACTCTTTTCAGATTAATTTTGCTCTACTTAAGTAAAGTAAATGATTTTTTTATTTGCCAGAGCTAATTGAAGTAGATAATTGTGAAGTCATTGTGATTGAAGTTATTTTCTTATTCAGCATGAAGACTGGTGAGTTTATTTTTGTAGACTGTATTTTAAAGTACAGTTCAGGTGTTTTATTTTATATGAAACAACCAAATTATTCTGGAAATTTTTCCATTGACGAAACATACATAACTATTTTAATAAGACATAAATATGAACTTTCAAATTGTTTACTAAGTGCTAACTGCTTGTGAGTTTGTGTGTGTAGTTAACCATAATTTTAAATAAAAATCAAGTCCCTTTTTATCCAAACAATTCAAAGTATTTTATGTAAATAACTCAATTTTTATCTTTAACTGCCTATTTGTGCACATGAAAGACAGGTTTTTAAAATATTTCTCAAAGTTCTACTAAAAATGAATTTATCTAATGGGAGAAAATAATCCTTCTTTATCAGTATAAGAAGCTTTCTGATATTAAAACCTAGACTCATCACTGTGAGCATCTGAATCCAAGTTTTTATGATATTTCTATCCATTTGTCAGAGTAACTTTGTTGAAAGCCTCAAATAACAAGATTATATTGTTGAAGGATTAATCAATGACAAGTATATTCCAAATGCCTGGTTTGTACAAATGCTGTGCTAAGGCTGGGGATGTAAAACTGATTTCAACCTGGACTTAGTCCCTACCACTGAATTTAGAGGTATAGTCCAAGATTATAAAAAAACATTGTAATGCAATGCTCTATAATACATTACTGTACACATTGTAGAAAACAAATTGACTACCTCTGCCTTGGGATGTCAAGGAACTCTTTACAAAAGTATTTGTGAAATGGATTGACAGATAAATAGGAGTTCACTAGGTAGAGAAAGTGGGAAGAGCATTCCAAGTACAGGAAATAAGAAATTACAAAGGAATGGGGATATGAATGAGCATAGCATATTAGAAAAAAAATTAATTTTCAATTACATTTTATATGATTTTATATTCACTTCAGGTATACAGCAGAGTGCTTAGATAATCATAATATTATTGACAATATTTTTATGCTGTACTATACAGTTCCATGATTATTTGTAACTACCAATTTATACTTCTTTTTAAAATTTATCTTTATTTTATCCCTTCAATTATTTTTATTGTGTTAAAATACACATGACAAATATTACCATCTTAACTATTTTTTAAAATATATTTTATTGATTTTTTTACAGAGAGGAAGAGAGAGGGATAGAGAGTTAGAAACATCGATTAGCTGCCTCTTGCACACCTCCTCCTGGGGATGTGCCCACAACCACGGTACATGCCCTTGACCGGAATCAAACCTGGGACCTTTCAGTCCACAGGCTAATGCTCTATCAACTGAGCCAATCCAGTTAGGGCCCATCTTAACTATTTTTAAACAATCTTTATTATTGAAAGTATTATATAGGTCCTCCTTTTTACCCCATTACCCTCTTCCAGCTAGCGCTCATTCCCGTCCCATCTCCCAGGCCCTCACAACACCATTGTCTGTGTCCATAGGTTACACTTATATTTATACAAGTTCATTGCTTGATCTCTTCCCAATTACCCTCCCTTGCCTTCCTTCTGAGGTTTAATAGCCTGTTCATGCTTCTATGTCTCTGGGTCTATTTTTTAAATTAAATCTTTATTATTCAGATTATTACATTTGTTTCTCTTTTTTACCCTCCATAGCTCCTCTCCACCTAACTCCCACCCTTCCCTCTGCCCTTACCTCCCTCCCATTGACCTCATCCATAGGTGTATGATTTTTGTCCAGTCTCTCCCTGTACACCCCTCACTCCTTTCCCCCTGAGAATTATCAGTCCACTCCCTTTCCATGCTCCTGATTCTATTATATTCACCAGTTTATTCTGTTGATCAATGTTTTTAAAATATATTTTATTGATTTTTCACAGAGAGGAAGGCAGAGGGATAGAAAGTCAGAAACATGGATGAGAGAGAGACATCGATCAGCCGCCTCCTGCATGCCCCACACTGGAGATGTGCCCACAAGCAAGGTACATGCCCCCGACCAGAATCGAACCTGGGACCTTTCAGTCCACAGGCCGACGCTCTATCCACTGAGCTGAACAGGTCTCGGCTGATCAAATTTTTAATTCACTTAATTTTTAGATTCACTTATTGATAGATATATATTTGTTGTTCATAATTTTTTGTCTTTTACCTTTTTCTTCTTCCTCTTCTAAAAAAGTACCTTTCAGCATTTCATATAATACTGGTTTGGAGTTGATGAATTCCTTTAACTTTTTCTTATCTGTGAAGCTCTTTATCTGCCCTGCAATTCTGAATGATAGCTTTGCTGGATAGATTATTCTTGGTTGTAGGTTCTTGCTATTCATCATGTTGAATATTTTTTGCCACTCCCATCTAGCCTGCATTGTTTTGTTGAGAAATCAGCTGACAGTCGTATGGGTGCTCCCTTGTAGGTAATGAACTGTTTTTCTCTTGCTTTCAATATTCTTTCTTTGTTTTTTGCTCTTGGTATTTTAATTATGATGTGTCTTGGTGTGGTCCTCTTTGGATTCCTTTTATATGGGGTTCTGTGTGCTTCCTGGAATTGTACATCTATTTCTTTTACCAGATGTGGGAAGTTTTCAGTCATTATTTCCTTAAATAGGTTTTCAGTATCTTGCTCTCTCTCTTCTTCTGGCACCCCCACAATTCTGATGTTGGTTTGGTTGAAGCTGTCCCAGAGGCTCCTTACATTATCTTCACATTTTTGGATTCTTTTCTCTTCTTGCTTTTCCAGTTGAGTGTTTTCTGATTCTTTCTATTTCAAATTTTTGACTTGATTCTTGTCTTCCTCTTGTCTGCTTTTAGGTCTCTGTACAATATTTTTTTAATTCAGTCAGTGTATGTTTAAATTTTAGTTGGTTCTTTTCCATCTCTAGTTGTGTCTTTTTCATCTCCTCTTGGGTCTCACTAAATTTATCCATCTTTTCTAGCATATTCTTGAAAAACCTTATAAGCATGGTTTTGAACTCTATATCCAGTCATTTGTTTTCCTCCATTTCTTTTGTTTGTGATCCCTTCCCTTGTCTCGGCATTTTCACTATGCCAGGAGAACTTCTGTGTTGGATTCAGCCTTATGATACCAGACTTGCAAAAACGCAGAAGCCTCTCTATTCAGCTTGGGAGGGGTGGAGTCTCAGGGCTTAAGGGACCTCCTTGCCTTCCAGTCGACCCAGCCCTCCACGGTCCCGAGTCTCACATGACTGGGTAATCGCTGGAGCGGTCCTTGTGCATGCGCACAGTGACTATAGAGGGCTGCCTTTCCAGCTCCCCTGGGCTCCGGACCACAAGAGTCTGGGTCCCCAGGGCTTCACCCGAAACTGGGACTTAGTGGGGTCAGAAGTGGCGAAGTTGGGAGGGTCTGTCTCCCTCCCACCCACTTGCGAAAGCCAGCAGCACAAACAGCAGTCTGTCTCTGCACGCAGTGCTGTGCGTGCCACCAGACCTCTGATCTTTTGCGACTCCCCTAAATTTCCGTGCACCTCTCCCTTTTCACAGTCCAAACTCCCCCCGTATGAGTTTCGACGGGATCTGGGGTTTAGTGTCCTAGGATAAGGGGTTCAATGCCTTTGAGTGTCTCTGTTTCCCTCCTGCCAGAGAAAGCCAGCCAGGTACTCTGGCACCCGCTCTCTCCACGCATGTGTCTCTGTATCTCAGCTTTTTGCAGCTCATCTGGGTCTCTGTGAGCCCCTCTCTTTCCTTCTACTTGTAGAATTTCCATTCAGCCAACTTTCCTGTGGTTCTGGATGATGTCCGCTCTGTCTTTTAGTTGTAGTTTTGAAATTGTTGTGCGAGGCAGCAGTGTAGGTGTTTACCTATGCCGCCATCTTGGATTCTCCCCTCTGGGTCTATTTTTGATCATCAGTTTATTTGGTTCATTAGATTCCACGTATGAGTGAGAGCATGTGGTACTTATATTTCTCTGACTGGCTTATTTTGCTCAGCATAATACTCTATAGGTACATCCATGCTGTTGCAAATAGTAAACATTCTTTCTTTTTAATTGTCCCATAGTATTTCATTGTGTAAATGTACCACAGTTGTTTTATCTACGCATCTGCTAATGAGCATTTAGGCTGTTTCCAAGTCTTTGCTATTGTAAATTAAACTGCTATGAACTTAGGAGAGCATATATTCTTTCTGATTATTGTTTTGGGTTTCTTAGGATATAGTCCTAGAAGTGAGATCACTGGGTCAAATGGCAGTTTCATTTTTAATTATTTGAGGAAACTCCATGGTGTTTTCCACAGTGGCTATACCAGTCTGCATTTCCGCTAGCAGTGCAATAGGGTTCCCTTTTCTTCACTTTCTAACCAACACTTGTCATTTGTTATTTGTTGATGATAGCCATTCTGATGGGTGAGAGGTGATTCCTCATTGTCATTTTCATTTGCTTCTCTCTGATGATCAGTGACTTTGAGCATTTTTTCATGTGTCTCTTGGCTATCTCTATTATCTGGAAAAGGCTATTTAGGTCTTTTGCCCATTTCTTATTTGGATTGTGTTCCTTCTGTTAAGTTGTATAAGTTCCTTATATATTTTGGATATTAACCCTTTATCAGATGTATCATTGCCAAATATGTTCTCCCAAAGAGTAGGCTCCCTTTTCATTTTGTTGGTGTGATTTATTTTGATGTAGTCCTATTTGTTTATTTTATCCTTAGTTTTCTTTGTCCCAGGAGATGTATCTGTAAACATATTGATATGAGAGATGTCAGTGATTTTGCTGCATATGGTTTCTTCTAGGATTTTTATGGTCCCATAGTATACCATTGTGTAAATGTACCACAGTTGTTTATACATTTTATCCATTTTGAGTTTATTCTTGTGTATGGTATAAGTTGGTGGTCTAATTTTATGTATCTGTCCAGTTTTCCCAACACTATTTATTGAAGGGACTGTCTGGACTCCATTGTATGTTGTTGCCTCCTTTGTCAAATATTAACTGAGTATAATGGCTTGGGTTGATTTCTGGGGTATCTGTTCTGTGCCATTGTTCTATATGTTTGTTCTTGTGTCTTTCTGAAGATTGCTGCTGCTAAATGTGGTATTTTTGGTTCCATATAAATTTTTGGAGTATTTGTTCTAGATTTGTGAAATATACCATTGGTATTTTAGTAGGAATTGCATTGAATCTGGGTAGTATGGACATTTTAATGATGTTGATTCTTTCAATCCATGAATATGGTATATGCTTCCAATTGTTTTTGAATGGGATTGCTTTTTTAGTTTCTCATTCTTTTTTAATAAATTTAATTTTTAACATATTACACATAGTAATACATATATCTCCTTTTTTTCCCATTGACCTTCCCCCAGCCTCCATTACCCCCTATCACATGCCCTCATCCCATGCCCCAGTGTCTCGTGTCCATTGGTTGTGTTTATATGCATGCATAAAAGTCCTTCCATTGATCTCTTCCCCCTAACCCCCATCCCCAACACTCCCCAGCCTTCTCACTGTAATTTGACAATCTGTTTGGTGCTTTACTGTCACTGTATCTATCTTTTTGTTCATCAGGATATAATGTTCTTTATTTTCCATAAATGAGTGAGATCATGTGATATTTTTCTTTCATTACATGGCTTATTTTACTTAGCATAATGTGTGTCATTTAGATTGCTGTTTCTTTGATGATTTTTTGTTTAGTTGATTTATCTAGTGGTGTCAGTGGGGTATTAAAGTCCCCTACTATGGCTGTATTGCTATCAATCTCTCTGTTCATATCTTCCAGAAATTGTTTTATGCCTGTATTTGGTGCATTTATGTTTACCAGAGTTATATCTTCTTGTTAATTGCTCCCTTTATTATTATTTGTGGCCTTCCTTATCTCTTGTTATGGCCTTTACTTTGATCTCTATTTTATCCGATATAAACATCACAACCCCAGTTTTTTTCTCATTTCCATTTACCTGATAAATGTTATTCTATCACTTCACTCTCAGTTTGTGTGAATCCTTTGTTATGAGGTGGGTCTCTTGCAGACAGCAAATATGAGCCATGTTTTCTTAATCATTCAGCTATCCTAGGTCTTTTGATTGTTGCAATTATTCCATTTACATGTAATGTTATTATTGACAAGTACATCTTTGTTTTCATATTTTCCCTTAAAGCTTGTGTTTCTTCTAGCCTTTCTCTGTCTTCTTTTTACAGCAGTTCTTTTAGCATTTCTTGCATTGCTGGCTTGGTAGTGATAAAATTCTCTTAGACCTTTTTTGTCTGTGAAGCTCCTGATTCCACTTTCAATTTTGAATGATAGCTTTGCTGGGTATAGTATTTTCGGTTCAGTCCCTTGCTTTGCATCACTTTGTAAATTTCATTCCATTCCCTTCTGGCCTGTTGTATTTCTGTTGAGAAATTCATTGATATTCTAATAGGAGAACCCTTGTAGGTAACTTTCTGTCTCTCTCTGGCAGCCTTTAAAATTCTTGCTTTGTTGTTGGTCTTTGCCAATTTAATTATGATGTGTCTTGGTATCGGTCTTTTAAAGTTCTTGTTTGGGACTCTATGTGTTTCTTGGACTTGCATGTTTTTTTTTCTTGCCAATATCAGGGAAGTTTTCTGTTATTATTTCCTCAAACAGGTTTTCTATTCCTTGCACCTCTTCCTCTCCTTCTGGTACCCCTATTATGTGAACATTGTTTCATTTGTGTTGTCCCAAAGCTCCCTTAGGTTCTCCTCTTACTTTTTAAGTGTTCTATCCAGTTGCTGCTGTGTTTGTGTGTTTTTTCCTACTTTGTCTTCTAATTTGTTGATGCTGTCCTCAGCCTCTTCAGTCCACTGGTTAAGCCTTCCATTGTGTTCTGTATTACAGCTATATTGTTCTTCCTCTCCTCTTGGTTTCTTTACATGTTAGCAACATTCTCATTCAGCCCCTTATAATTCTCATTGAGTTGCATGTATTTGTCATCCAGCTATTTAAACATCTTTATAACCATTACTCTGAATTTTTTCTCTGTTAAGCTGCTATCCTCAATTTCATTTAACTCCCTTTTTGATGATTCTTCTTTTTGTTTCCGTTGGGGATTGCTTTTTTGTCTTCCCACATTTTCCTATAATATTTTAATTGTAGATCCAATTGCTATTCTACCACTGGTATAATCTCTCAGTTCTCCTTTGCTTGGTAATCTAGTGTAGCTCCCTACTTGAGCTATTTTGGTTCTCTTGATGTAGGCCTGCAAGCTTGAAAGGCACAAGTGTGGTATCTAGAAATCAGCAGCTGTGGAGGAGAGTGTCCCAATTTTTGCTTTCTTGCACCCTTAATTGAAATCATGCGTGTCCAGCGGGGACCCACAGTGGCACCTAGGAACCATCTGTTGTGGTGATGGGGACAAGGAGGCATGCACTATGGAAAGGCATGAATGTGGTGTCCAGAATTCTGTAGTTGTGGGTTGGGCATACTTAGTTTTTGCTGCTGCACCAGTGTTGGATAGGTGCTCACTCCCAGTGGTGTCTCACAGGGGCACCTGTGGTACATTTGTTTGCGAGGCCCACTGAAGCACTCTGAAGGTTTTTGGCAGTGTAGCTACATAAATGCGGTGCTTGTGGGCAGGTATCCAGGATGAGTGAATTCAGAATTTCTACTGCTGGGGGGTTGGGGGGTTGGGGTAGTGTGTGTGCCCCAGTTTGTTCATGATCACACCCAGGGAGAGATCACAGTGGCTCCCAAAAGTGCCCTGTGGTTAGATGGGCTCATGGTGCGTGCCTGTTGGAAATTCACATCTGTGGATGTGCATTTGCATGCAGAGAGCTCTGATGCACTCTGCGGGGTCCTGGCACTGAGGTTGAGCAGCTGGGGTGAATGGGGGCAGTTATTCAGGAAGAGGGAATTCAAAATTTCTACTATGGGGGAGGGGGGAGGTGCTGTATGTGCCCCTGTTTGTCCAAGATCACACCCAGGGAGAGCTCACACCTTCCCCGAGTGTGTTGTAGATAGATGGGTTCAGGGGGCCTGCCTGTTGGAAATGCGCATCTGTGGAGGTGCCTTTGCCTGTGCATAGCTCTGAGGCACTCTGAGGGTCCCTAGCACTGAATTTGCACAGCTGGGGTGTCCGTGGGCAGTTATTCAGGAATAGGGTTCAGAATTTATACTGCAGGGCCATGTGCCCTTGTCTCTACAAAATCACACCCACGGGGGCTTCCAGTGGCTCCCAGGCACTGCCTATGGAGTGATGTGTCCTGGATGCCTGTGCACTGGAAACACGCTAATGTGGTGTCCAGAGTTCTGCCGCTGGGGAGGGGAGGTTGCACTTACTGATGCTGAGTGGTGCACATTTGGAATTGGAGGTCCCTGGGTCCAAAAATCTGTTGGTGGGGAAGTAGAATTTTGGCTGGAGTGGCTGATGGGTCACAGGGCAGTTCCAAGGCCTGTCTGGTTGGTGGTGCTGATGAGTTCCTTAAAAATGCCTTTCTCCCCTTCAAAATGGCATGGGCTCCACGCTGGAGCTTCACAATCCATAGTCTGGGGAGTGCCCACAGCAGTGGTAGTCTCTACCTGTCCAAGAGATCCTGGTCTGCCAGCCCCTGCTGTTCCTGCAAGATTTAACTGTCCCTTAGTCATACACATACCCCACACATCTACACACTCTCTTTTCATCCTCTCATTCACTCACTTCCTCTTCCTCATCTCCGTCCTTCCAGCCACTATCTTCAAGCCCTTTCAGCATTTCATATACTACTGGTTTGGCAGTGATGAACTCCTTTAGCTTTTTCTTATCTGTGAAGCTCTTTATCTGACCTTCAATTCTGAATGATAGCTTTGCTGGGTAGAGTAATCTTGGTTGTAGGTTCTTGCTATTCCTCACTTTGAATAGTTCTTGCCACTTCCTTCTGGCCTGCCTAGTTTCTGTTGAGAAATCAGCTGACAGTTGTATGGGTACTCCCTTGTAGGTAACCAACTGTTTTTCTCTTGCTACTTTTAATATTTTCTCTTTGTCTTTTGATCTTGGAATTTTAATTATGATGTGTCTTGGTGTGGTCCTCTTTGAATTCTGTCCTTTTTTTACTCTGGTTTTATTGTTGTTGCTTGCTTTCTAATTATTTAAGTTGTAGGGATAGATAACTTATTACGGTTTTTTTTTCTTTTTCTTTTTCTTTTTTTTTTTAAGGTAAGCCTGTGGTGCTATTAGCTTCCCTCTCAGGATTGCTTTCACTGTGCCCCATAGATTTTTGGGTTTGTTATGCTTTCATTGTCATTTGTTGCCAGGGTGTTTTCTATTTCTTCTTTGTTCTCTTTGGTAATCCATTCATTGTTTAATAGCATGCTATTAAGCTTCCATATGTTTGATTGTTTATGATTTTTTATTGTAGTTGATTTCTAATTTTATGCCATTGTTATCTTAGAAAATGCTTGATATGATTTCTATCTTCTTGAATTTGAAGACACTTAGCCTGTTTCCTAATATGTGGTCTATCTTTAAAAATGTCCTATGTGCACTTGAGAAGAATTTATATTCCCTGGCCTTGGGGTGAAATGTTCTGAAGATGTGAATTTGTTCTATCTTATCTAGTGAGTCATTTAGGATTGTTGTTTCTTTATTGATTTTTTGCCTAGAAGATTTATCTAGTGATGTCAATGACAATTAAAGTCCCCTACTATGATTATATTGTGTCAATCTCTCCTTTGATATCTTTCTGAACTTTTTTATGTATTTGGATGCTCCTGTATTGGGTGCATATATGTTTACTAGAGTTATATCCTCCTGTTATATTGATCCCTTTAGTATTATAAAGTGGCCTTCCTTATCTCTTCTTATGGATTTCACTTTGAGGTCTATTTTGTCAGATATAAGTATTGCTGCCCCAGGTTTCTTTTTCATTTCTGCATGAAAATTTTTTTTTACCATCCACTTTCTTTCAGTCTGTATGACTTTGTTCTGAGGTGGGTCTCTTATAGACAGTATATATATATATATATATATATATATATATATATGTCATGTTTTCTTGTCCATTCAACCACCCTATGTCTTGATTAGAGCATGTGATCCATTTACATTTATGGTTATAATTGATAGTTGTTTTTATTGCCATTTTTATCATTTATGTCTCTGTTTCTCTTTCTTCTCTATTCCTACTGCTTACATCAGTTAGTTTAGGATTTCTTGCATTGCTGGATTGGTGGTGATAAATTCCCTTAGCCTTTTATTGTCTGTAAAGCTCTTGATTTCACCTTTAATTTTGGATGATAGCCTTGCTGGATAGAGAATTCTTGGATTCAGTCCCTTGCTTTGCATCACTTTTGTATACTTCATTCTATTCTATTCTGGCCTGATGTATTTTTTGCCAGGAAATCATTTGATAGTCTAATGGGAGATCCTTTGTAGTCAACTGTCTCTTTCTTGCAGCCCTTAAGATTCTTTCTTTTTTATTAACATTTGCCATTGTAATTACAACATGTCTTGGTGTGGTTCTTTTTGGGTTCATATAGTTGGGGGCCCTCTGTGCTTGTGTGACTTGTTTCTTCCACAAGTCAGGGGTATTTTCTGTCATTATATCTTCAAATAAGTTTTCTATTCATTGCTCCACTTTTTGACCTTCTGGAACCCCTATTTTGTGGATGTTGCTTCATTTCTTGTCCCCAATTTCCTTAAACTCTCATCCTTCTTTTTAATCTTTTTTTTTTTCAATTCTTGTTCAGATTTGGTACTTTTCTCCCCTGGCTTCTAACTCAGTGACTTGGTCTTCCATTTCTAGTCTACAGGTGAAACCTTCTATTGTGTTATTTATTGCATCTATATCATTCTTCATTTCCTCTTGATTCTTACATATTTGGTGAATTTCTCACCCAGACAGTTGAGCATCTTTATAACCATTACTTTGAATTCTTTCTCTGACACATTGCTTGTCTCCATTTCATTTAGTTCCTTTAATGGTGATTCCTCTTATTTTCTTTGGGATTGTTTTTTTGTATCCCCATTTTTACAGTCATTCTCTTTCTGGGCCTGGGTACCCTGTTTGAGGTTTGAGAGGTTGAAGCTCCTATTGCAGTGGTTCTCAACCTTTCTAATGCCATGACCCTTTAATACAGTTCCTCATGTTGTGGTGACCCCCAACCATAAAATTATTTTGTTGCTACTTCATAACTATAACTTTGCTACTGTTATGAATTGTAATATAAATATATGTGTTTTCTAATGGTCGTAGGCGACCATGCTAGTGGTTCTCAATCTGTGGGTCATGAGTTTCATGCTTTTACCAGGTTTACCAGTTAATAATGTGGATTTTGTAATTAAAGAAAACATGGTAATTTCAAGAGAAACATCAAAAGTGCTTTATTCAAAGTAGTCTATCCCCAACCTTTCAGGTACTTTGTGGATAACGTCCTAGTAGAACTTTTCTTGTTTTGAGGCAAACCATTCAGAGACCCAATTTTCCACTTCTTTGTATTTTTTGAAGTGCTGCTCAGAGTGTGTGTGCCATCAATCAGAACAAGTGGTAATCTGAAGGAAGAAGGTCTGGTGAATTTGGTAGGTGGGTTAATACTTCCCAGGCAAGATCTTTGAACGTGTCTTTAACTGGTTTTGAAGTGTATGATGATGTGTTATCATGAAGCAAAATTACTTTGCCATGTATTCTGGAACATTCTGGTTGTTTCATGATCAAAGCATAGTTCAAATGGATTATTTGTTGTTGATAGGATCATTATTAATGGTTTCACCTGGTTTTAGAAGCTCATAATACACCACACCTTCCTGAACCCACCAAACATAGAGCATTGTCTTCTTTCTGAAGCAATTTGTCCTTGCAGTTGATGTTGATGGTTGACCTGGATCAACCCATGATTTTATGCATTTGGGATCCTGAAAATAAATCCACTTTTCATCTCCAATCACAATTTAATGCAAAATAAGACTTTTTTTTCATGTTGTTGAAGCAACATTTTACTGATGACTGCAGTTTTTCATTTGTCTTTCATTCAGTTGATGTGGCACCCATTTTCCTTACTTTAAAATCTTTCTCATTGCTTGTAAACAATTGAAATTGTTTACTGAACAATGTTTAATCTTTCTGAAAGTTGTTTTTGTGTTTGACATGCATATTCATCTAACAATGCTTTCAATTGTTGGTCTTCAAACTTTTTCAGTTGACCTGGACATTCTTTGTCTTTCACATAGAAATCATCACCTTTAAAGCATTTAAACCAGTGTTCACAAGTATCTTGAGATGGATCATGTTCACTGTAAGCTTCCCAAAGTATACAATAACTTTCAGCAGCACTTTTATTCAAAATAAAGTAATGAAATAAAACTTCACACAAATGCTCTTTTTTTTGGCATAAAATTTGACATTTTTAAGAGTAAAAATATCTATGATGTTAACACCTTCAGAAAATTTGACATATAAAGTTCTGAAGCTTGCTGTCATAACAAAATAGCATAGATATCAGATCGCATATATATCAACATATGTGTAGCTCCATCTATTGAAAAAATCTGCATTATTAACTGATACACCTGGCATTGTCTCTGCTCTCCCATGGATCTGGTCACTCAATTGTCTGCTTCAGATGCTTGGGGTGGCAAGGGTATATGCACAGTTCCTCTGATGTGTGACTCCCTGTGGGAACCTGAGTCCTCTGGCATGCCGTTAGCTGTGCAGCCCTGACACCCATGGCAGGGTGATACCCGAGGTCCCTCTAGCAGTAAACATGTAACACATTCCTGTCATCCCTGGATGGGTACACTGAATCGCTCCAGGTCACCCCAGCATTGCTCATCTGTGGCCCAGATTGGGGTGCACTTGATTGCTCTGGCTAGCCCTATAAGGACTTCCTAAGAGCCAGGATGAACCAGGTATGGGTTGCTCTGGGTCACACTGTCAGAATTCTTCTGTGGCCCAGAGTTGGGCATATTCTGGTCTGGTCTGGGTTTCTCCAGCAGGACTGTCATAAGGGTTGAGGTTGAGTATGTACAGGTTGTTCTGAGTTGCATAGTCAGAACTCTCCTGTGGTCCTCAGTGAGGTGCATGCTGGGTTATTCTAGGTTGCTCCTCTCAGGGCCTGCTGTAAAATGGGGGTGGGTTGCTCTGGGTTTCATAGTCTGCACTCTTCTGTGTCCCTGATTGGGGCATGTGCTGGGTTGTCCCGGGTCACCTTGGTTAGACTGTCCCAGAGGCTGGTGTGGAGTCAGCCTGGGTTGCTCTGGGTGGCACAGTATACTCTCTCCTGTGGCACAGAGCGGGGCATACGCTGGGTTGCTCTGGGTCACCCTGTTAGCAGGTCCGGGGACTTGGGGTGGAGTGAATGCTGAGTGGCTCTGAATCAGACTGATTCTGGGACCTGGGGCAGGGGTGAGACGCAGGGGTCCCCTCTGGGTTGCACTCTCAGCTGGGTTCTGGAGCTGGATCCTGAGATGCTGGGTCCTAGTGGGATTGTAAAGAGGCCTGATGTGGGAAGTCACTCTGGTGAGCACTCACTGCCAGGGCACAGTGGTGATTCCATGTGAGTTATGACTGGCAAGTGGCATTCTCCAGGCATCTTCTGCCCTTCCTTATTGAAAATTGTCTCTTCACCTCTGTCTAATTAGTTAATTCTTGGTGGATGTTCTTCAATTTATTTGTTTTTCCAGCCTAGCCCCAAAAGGAGGTGCGCAACACCTCTGCCTCTTCAGTCAGCATTTTATTCTCCTATTGTTCTTTTTTGAAATATTTTCTTCTATAATGCTTTGTCATTGTTATTATTAGTAGTAGTATTGTTACTGTTTTGATCCTTTTCTCTCTTGTTTCTTACATATCTCTTATCTCCTCCTTCCTTTTATTGCTCATCTTTTTATTTTTTCCTTTTCCATTCTTTCTTTTGATTTACCTTTTTTCTCTTCTTTTTACCTTTGCATAACTATTTTTCTCTCTTTCTCTTTTTTAAAATTATTTTTTATTGTTTCCCTTACTCTGATATTTTATTCTTTCTCTTTTTAAAAAATATATTTTATTGATTTTCCACAGAGAGGAAGGGAGAAGGACAGAGAGTCAGAAACATCTATGAGAGAGAGACATCGATCAGCCACATCCTGCATGCCCCCCACTGGGGATGTGCCTGCAACCAAGATACACGTTCTGATCGGAATCAAACCTGGGATCCTACAGTCCACAGGCTGACGCTCTATGCACTGAGCCAAACTGGCTTTGGCTCTCTTTTCTTTTAAGAGTAATTTTTCTGCCCTCTTCTCTGTATTTTTTTATTTTTCTATTAGTAATATCATCCTTTTTCTTTTTTGTTTATTATATTTGTTCTATTTTTTCTTTACTAATTCTATTTTCTCTTGTCATTGTTTTTGCTATTGTTGTCAGGATCTTTTGTACATTCCTGTTCATTTTCCTGTTGGCCTTGTTTTGTTTTGCTTTGTTCTGTTAGCTTCTGTACTACAGCTTTCATGACATGATTGTGGCTGAACCTTACAGTAAGCCAGCCTGAGTAGACAGCCTACCCATGAACCTGACAATAGAAATCAAGACACAATTACACCAGGAGAGCCAAATAAACCACAAAAGGGAGACATTGAGAGAACCTAGCCTAGTAATTCAAGGAGGCCCTACCACTGGGAACCACAGGACATTTATAAGAAAATCCCACCCCACAAAGATTGAGAGTCATAGGAAGTATATCTAATACCTAGATACAAACACAAAGAGGCAACTAAAATGGGGAGAAAAAGAAACAACTCCCAAAATAAACAAAAGGAGGAATTGAAAGAAAAAGACCTAAATGTTATGTCGGTAAGCAAGTTATCAAACATAGAGTTCAGAGCAATGTTTATAAAGTGAGAACTATAAGGAGCTCAAATAGGAGCTACAAAGAACTTATTAAGAATTACAAATAACTTAGTGAGAACTACAGCAGTATGAAAAGATTCACAGAAATTATGAATAAGAACCAAGAAGAAATGAAAAATACTATATGGGACACCGATAATATACTGTAAAATATTAAAAACAGGCTCAATGAACTAGAGGATTGAATAAGCTAATTAGAATACAAGGTAAAAAAATACAGAATCTGAGCAGCAAAAAGGAAGAGTATGTAAAAAAAATGATAGTTTAAGGGAACTTTGGGACAGCATGAAAGAGAACAACATCCACATATTAGGGGTACCAGACAGAAAAGAAATTCAACAAGGTATAGAGAGCCCATTTGAAAAAATGATGAGAGAACATTTTCTCTAAGCTGTGCAAGAAAAAGCCACAGAAGTTCAGGAAACAAGATGGGTACCAAGCAAGATGAATGCAAAGAGACCCCACCAAGAGACGTAATAATTAAAATTGTAATCATTAAAGACAAAGAGAAAAACCTTAAGAGTAATAAGAAACAGACAGTCAATGACCTACAAAGGAGCTCCCATAGGTTGCCAGCTCATTTTTCATCAGAAATACAACAAGCCAGAATATAATGTCATGAGGTTTTTAAAGTAATGAAAAACAGAGAACTAAAATCAAGATTATGCTATGTAGCAAGGTCATCATTCAAAAATGAAGGTGAAAAAAGGGTTTGCCAGACCAAAAAAAAAAAAAAAATTCTGAAGGAGTTTATCGCCACAAAGTCTGATAAAGAACATTATAAACTGATGAACAAAAGGATAGATACAGAGACAGTTAAGCTTCAAACAGACTGTGAAATTACAGCAGGAAGATTAAAGTTAGGTGAGGTAGATAAGAGATCAATCAAAGGACTTGTATCTATGCATATAATCATAACCAATGAACATAGACACTAGGGGGTTGGGGTATGACTGGGTGGGAGGGAGGGCAATGGGGAGATATGTATAAAAAATTAATAAAAAAAAGAAAATGTTAAACGAACTGCTGTAAGAAGTAAAATAGAGAGCCATGATGAATTATAATGGCAATAAATAAGTACCTATCAATAATAACCTTAAATGTAAATGAATTAAATGTTCCAATCAAAAGACATAGGGTATACAAATGGGAAAAAAAAAAACTCAGTAAGACCCACATACATATACAATCTAGAAGAGAACAAAAGACTCAAAAAGGAGGAAAGTGAAGGGATGAGTAAAAAATTATCCATGCAAATGGAAATGAAAACAAAATGCAGGGGTAGCAGTATTTATATCTGATATATCTGACAAAATAGACTTCAAAAGCAAATGCCATGAGAAGAGACAAAGGGTTCCAGTAAAAATACTAAAGGATTTATCCAACAAATGGATATAACCCTGGTAAACATATGTGCACCAAATACAGGAGCACCTAAACATAAAATCTCTCGGGGACTTGAAGGAAGAGATCAATACCATATAGTCATAAAAAGAAACTTTAACACCCACTGACATTATTAGATAGATCTAGACCAAAAAAATCAATAAGGATATAGTGATCTTAAAAGACACACTAGATGAGATGGATTTAATGGAAATTTACAGAACATTTTACCCCAAAGCTTCAGAATATACTATCTCCAGTGCATATAGGACATTTTCAAAGATAGACCACATGTTAGGACACAATATATCTCTCTACAAGTTCAAGAAGATTGAAATCATATTACAATGAAAACAGTCTTCAAAAAACAGCATTTCTCAGATCACAATGGCATGAAACTAGAAATCAACCACAATAAAAACAATTAAAAAAACCCTCAAATTTATGGAGACTAAGTAGAACATTATTAAACAGTGAATGGTTTACCATTACCATTGAAATCAAGGAAGAAATCTAAAACTTCCTTGAAAATACAAAAATTTACACACAATAATCCAAAATCTATGTGACACAGGGAAAACAGTTCTGAAAGTGAAGTTCATAGTCTTACAGGCCAACTACAAGAAACAAGAAAAATCTCTAATAAACTCTATAAACCTACAATTAAAAGAATTAAAAGTAACAACTGATACCAGCAAAATACAAAGGATTCTAAGAAAATACTTTGAACCACTATATGCCAACAAGTTGGACAACCTGGATGAAATGGAAAAATTCCTAGAAAACTAAAATCTTCCAAAAGTCAATAATGAAGTATCAGAAAACCCTAATAGATCAATAATAACTAATGAAATTGAAGCAGTAATAAAAAACTTCCAACAAACAAAAGTCCTAGACCAGATGACTTCACAGGAAAGGTTTTAACAAACATTCAAAGAACTAGCACCTATCCTCCTGAAACTATTCCACAAAATTCCAAGAGGAAGGAAGATGTACATGTTATTTTTAGAAGGCCAGCATTATTATAATTCCAAAACTAGATAAAGATATTACAAATAAAGAGAATTACAGGCCAATATCCCCAGTGAACATATATGCTAAAATCCTCAACATAATTTTAACAAATAGGATTGAGCAATACATTAAAAAGATCATTAAAAGGATTTATTCCAGGGATACAAGACTGGTACAATATCTGCAATCAATAAATGTGATATAGCACATTAATAGATTGCAAGATAAAAATCACATGATCATATCAATTTATGCAGAAAAACATTTGACAAAATCAAGCACCGATTTTTGATAAAACCTCTCAGCACAGTGGAAATAGAAACATCTTACATCAAAATAATAAAGGCCATATATGACAAATTAAAGCCAACATTATACTGAATGCACAAAATCTCAAAGTGTTTTCCTTAAGAATAAGAACAAGATAGGGATGTCTACTTACACCAGTTTTATTCAATATATCACTGAAAGTCCTATCCACATTGATCAGACAAGAAGAAAAAATAAAAGGTATCAAAATTGGATAGGATAGAGAGGAACAATGGTGGCCAAATAGGTAGATCTTTCTTGTACCTCCTCCCAGGGCCAAACTGGAAATAAAATTAAAGTGGGGAGAATATACCTGAATTACCAACTGAGATCCATCTGTAGAGGAGACTTATCTCAAGAGAGGACAGAAAACACCTGTTAGAAAGGGCGAGGTTCTGAGAGGAGATGACCTAGTTCCCAGGTGTGGCAGCCCAATAGACCAAGACTAGGAGGGTCCTTTCTTTCAGAAGATAGACCTCAGGCTGGGCTCCCCAGCCCTAAGCACCAGAGCCAAGACTAGCATTTCACATAATATCCAGCGATGAATGATGGCAGGGCTGCTGTTCATGGCAGCATCTGGAGCCAGTAGATTGGAGCTGGTTAGAGAGAAAGCCACAGTTTCATGTTCATTTGTTTTTCTTAAACCCAGAGCACAGGAGTTTTTATTTGAAGCTATTCACTCTAGGCTTCAGTGCAGGGATGGAGGAATCAATATGAGATGCCTGAGGATAGGCTCAGATGGGAAGCATTGCAGGAAGTCATGGAAAAGCAGAAGCCAGGAGTCCTGCATTTGGTAGTGTGTTCCCAAACTGAAATGGTCATTTTTCCTGAGAAGTGCTTGCTGCTCCCAGTAAATATAGGGTAGGAAAAGAAAGAAACCCTGCAGTAGGTGATGCAGCCTTCCCTGCCCTCAGGAGACATGGCTGCCACACCCTGATTTTAACCTTTTCAGAGGAAATAAAAGCAGAAGATAAGTCTATGGATTTGAACAGTATTATAGAGTACCTGTGACTAAATTGGGGAAGGTCGTTCCACATGACTATCCCAGGAACCTGACTGATACTTTTCCTGCATGGGAGAGCTGATAAAAACTCCAGGTTTCCAGTGGATCACATGACTCCATACAATGATCTGTGCCCAGATGAGGCCAGAGTATTTTAGGCCACTCATAAAAGTGTGGCTCTGGGACAGGGAAACACATCAACCACATTTACTGAAAGCTGAACAGCATCTCCCCTACCTAAAGCCCTTTCAGAAACACACTTTTGAGTGATTATGATTGACAGATGGCTAGCAGGCAAAAGATGGCAGAGGCAGAGCCAGAGAACCCATGGTAAGTATGCCTATTCTTACCTGGGCCCCATGCTGCTTACAAGCCTACTTTAAAGGGCAGATTGGCCCCTCCTTCTTGCAGCCAAATCCCCTGGAGACAGATACAAAGAGTGGATCTCTTGAAATTTCCGCCAGTGGCTGAAATCCAAGGGGGAGAGTGGTTAGCACCTAAATATCTCAGAGGAAGTTGATAACTAGTAGACAGAACCATCAACCATCATCAGAAGACAATGATCAAAAGTGAGCTCCCAGTAAACTTTGCTGAAACAAATGCCACTTCACTTTTTTTTTACTTTTTCTTCTCTTCTTTTTTCTATTTCCTTACATTTCCCCCCCTTTTTTCATTATTGAATTATTTTTTTAATTAATTTTTATACATATCTCCCCATTGCCCTCCCTCCCTCCCAGGCATACCCCAAACCCCCAGTGTCTATGTTCATTGGTCATGATTATATGCATAGATACAAGTCCTTTGATTGATCTCTTATCTACCTCACCTAACTTTAATCTTCCTGCTGTAATTTCACAGTCCGTTCGAAGCTTTACTGTCTCTGTATCTATCCTTTTGTTCATCAGTTTATAATGTTCTTTATTATCCCCCAATGAGTGCGATCATGTGATGCTTCTCCTTCATTGACTGGCTTATTTCACTAAGCATAAGGCTCCCCAGTTCCAACCAGATTGCTGCAAATGGTAAGAATTCATTCTTTTTAATGGCTGCATAGAATTCCATTGTGTAGATGTACCACAGTTTTCTGATCCACTCATCTGCTGACGGGCACCT